>JARHVA010000012.1:702500-735000 GCA_037957365.1 Torreya grandis
AAGAAAGATTAATTACATTATAAATCTTAATTAACTTTCTTAAACAAAAATTCCAAATCAAGTTAGTGAAGTTCATTTACCAAAAAAGGAATTTTTAGCCAAATATGAAGTCAAAGGTCAAATGAGCTTATAAAGTGATTTATTAATTCTTAAATATTCCAAAAATATGAGCCAAAACCTCACAAATATCTAAAGTGAGTTGTAATACCTCATAAATATTTGAAATTGAGGTGTAAAGATTTCATGAGTGTTGTGATCCAGCCCAAGGTTATCCTGACTCAACCTAGGTTAATTTAAATTCAACCCAAGTTAGAATTTAACCTAACATACCTAGGGTTAGAGTTATTTCTTAGAGATATAAATACAAGTGCATGCACCATATGCCAACAAGATTTTGTGTGTAAGGTTACTCTACTGGAATACCTTCTTGAAGCCTTTGAGAGTAGTGTTATAATGCTCAAATTCTGCCAAGATTTACACCAAGCCACAAGTGATTATTGGAGATATGCTACCACCATGGAAGAGCATTGCTATAAGACTCAAATTATCGTAGGTGAACATGAACATCCTTATGCCAATAAGTAAGCATCAAATTTGAAAAAAGAGGTAATAAATTTGTATTGAATTTATCTCTATTTTGTGATCCTGCTTATTATATTATTCTCTCCCTAGTTCTTAGGTAAGACTGTTTAGTCCTAATGTATTGTTATGCTTGATTTTTTGTCATTTAGACTAACAAGGGACTAATTTACATATTGTTTACTCTTCGAACACCTAAAGTACAATTTGTGTCAATTTTTATCATTTTTATTTTACACAATAGTTAATCCTAATAAATGAATTCCCTCATATGTCAAATTTGTTACAAAACACATAATGTATAGAATTAATTTTACATGGTTGTAAAAATTGTTGATTCTTTGTGGTCAACTTGGTTTCAAAAAATCTCTACTTTTTAAGGTATCCCTATGCCATTTTCATTTTGTAAGGTAAAACTAAAATAATTGTGTTATTAATTAATTTTCTTATGCAAACCTATTTAAAATTTTATACCAAAATTTGATTGTTTCCCCAAGCATAAAATCACATGCATTGACACAAAAAAATAATTCTCATTGATACCCTAGAAAACTAAACAAAATTTTAAAAATTTAATATATTTTTTTATTTGGAACATAATAATATTTTGTACCAAAAACATTTTTTCATAAAATTTCTTCACCATACATTCCCCCAAAAAAACTATTAAAATGATTAGCATCAGATTTTAAACACTAACAAATGTCACTCAAATTTTTTATCAGCCTCACTAAAATAGAAATCCAATAAAAAATCTCATAATTTTGAAGCCAAAACTGACTCTAAAACTAATTCTAATAGGGGAATGTACTAGTAATTTTCTATGACTTCATTGAAAAATTATCTACTTAAAGTAATCATTCCATGACAAGGTTTCCTAATTAGGAAACATTTTATATTAATATCATGTAATTCACATAATGAGCCCAATGTTGGTTTCCACCCATGAATTTTTCTCATGGAGTGACTCATGCCCTTTCTGTGGTGTTGAAAAAAAATCCACAACTTATATTTTTTTTCTCTTTATGATATTTCTTTCTTGCCTTCCACTTAACTTTTTTTAAAATTTTAAAAAACTATAAAATATGAATTTAATGTAATATAGGTAGAATAAATTTAATAAACAGTTATTTAAAATAAAATGGTATTTTAAAAGTGTATAAAAATGAACTATGAATATATGGAAATATAATTGTACATAGAGAAAAAATACCAAATACAACACTTTCTCAAAGAACATATAAATTATACAATTCTACATAATGGTGCAATGCAAGAATGAATACATTAAATTATTTGTGTGTGTGTTCATGGGTGCATGAGTGGGTACATGGGCATGTTGAATATTTTTCATGATACAATATATAATGTCACTCAAAAAAGGACTCATAAAAAATACTAGGAATAAAACTAGACAACCCAAAAAAGGGGACCAACCCTAAATAAAAAAACAAGCGAGAGAAAGGAAACTAGAGATATACAAAAAAACCAACAAGAAGGAAACCATACAAAATAAGACTATCTCCCACAACCATTACAGCCAAATTCTTCTCAAAGGTATCTTTTTTTTCCTAGAAAACCACATCATTGTCTCTCTCCCCCAAAGATATCGATATCATGCTAGCCTAAGGAGAATAATTATCACTACCCTAACAACAAACAATGGACTTGATAATTCCATTATTTCCACTATTATTCTAAATCAATAGTTTAATCCCAACAATCAAATCCTTAGGCACTCACTTATCCAAGATCCTCTGTAATGAATCCAAAGGATAGCATACACTTTCCACATTGAAGGAAGGGGAAAAAACCCTAGAGGATTGCTCCACTCCACTCATAATTATGTCGATAATTATCAAAATAGGTAGACATGGACATGAATCTCTCTTTAATTTATTGGAAGACCAAAATGGGAATGAGACTACAACACTTAGGAACATAAAACAAAAAACACTCGTGGTTGTCCAAAACCACCACATCCAATCTTACTTCAAGCCCTATGTGAAATTAGGGTTGCACAAAATGCCTACTTATAACCCATCATCTATTTGGGTTAGTAAAATTCTATGAGATAAAATCTTAGGTCAACAGACCCCTAAATAACTCAAGAGGAGGCTATGAACTCGCGCTCACAAGACAAGTTGCATAAAATAAATGACTAAGTGAAAAGACTTTAAAAGTTACATTTAGACCACCCAAACCATACATATTTATGAATAAGCTTAATAAAATTATTTTCATGACTTGGAAAAGGCACAATTTGAAAGGAAAAAACTCTTTTGGTCACCTAAGTTCCCTAAAATGGATGGGGGGAGAGCATATGTGCATCCTTCATTTTCTAAAAAATAAACAAGTATAAAAGATCTAGCATAAAACAAATAATTGTTTACTCTAATGCACCAAATGGAAGTGTTTGTGAAATTTGTTTGGCCCCTTTTCCTTAGTCAAAAACTTGTAAAACTGTCACAAAACAACTAAGTATAAAACCTCTAAATTCCTTTTAAGCACCAAATGAGAAGTTCAAGACTTAAAACAATTTCAAACTTATAATTGTCTCTAGCATGTGGCCTGAAATTTTTAGAGCATTTATGTCTACCTTAAAACACAAATATAAATGAAAAAATAAATATTTAAAAACTTTATCTTGGGTTTCTCTATTTTTGTTACACATAGATTGAATTTGGTCCATAGTGACTGATGTCAGTTACAATAAAATTGATGTCAATTATAACAAAACAGATGTTAGTTATAATAAAAAAGATGTCAATAAACTTAGAACCAATGTTGGTTACCTATAAACCCATAATCAAAACACAATTTTTAATAAAACATTTGTTATCCCAAATAAGTATAAAAACTCTAGAAAACCTCTAGATCCTACAATAAAATGATTAGACAGACTTTGTAAGTTTTAAAACCAATAATGACAACCTAAAACTTTCAAGAAAAATCAAAAACCAATTTTTTTTATCATGTTCTACCCTACATAATGACTGATGTTGGTTAGGATAGGATCGACGCTGGTTAGGGTAAACTTATGCCAATCACTATGTAAATTGTGTCAATAAAAGCACAAAAACACAAGAAAAATAATGATAAAATTTGATTTTTAGATATTTTTAAGCATTTTTTTAGAAAATCTAATAGTGTCAAATTAGTATCCTTGCTTGTATGAGATGCATGGTCCTACTAGGATTGCTAAGATGTTGGGATTGAATCCAAAGTGAGTTAGATCAAGCATTAGTCAAGAAAACTCAATAAATGCATAAAGAACATATCTAAGCCAACTCCTTCAACAGGGCTTGATAAAAGAAAATTAAGAGCTGTTGAAATAAATAATATGCAACAAACCTTCCCAAGAGCAATCCACCTCTAAATATGGCTCAAAACATGATTTTCCCCTTGATTTAGTGCTCAAGTCTTTGTCAATGATGAATGGTAATGCTCCTCTATCATCTCAAGTGCACCAATGAAACTAGGCTCTTGAATTGATCAATGTTATGCCTAGAGTGAAGTTATCCTATTGTAAATTAAACATAATAACACTATACAAAAATGTTTTGTGGAGAGAATTTTGCATAATAAGTTTAAAGCAAAAGGGCTTTAAAATGGTGGTCTTGGCCTTCCTATTTATAGATTTTTGAAATTGATCATAATCAATCATGACCATCCATCTTGAGATCAAGATGTGTGGCCATGAATTAATTCAATTTTGGAGGCTCAATCCATAAATATCCCCATTAATATTTGGAAGGAAGGAGCATTAAAGAGGCATGGGAAGCCTTAAACCTAATATTTGTTCTATTTATGGATTATAGATGCCACCCCACAGATGATATTAGTAATGATGCAAATATTAGAAATCAATTTCTAATTAATAAATATTCAATAACTTATATAAATTTTTCACTTAATCCCTTGATTTGGATTAACTTGCCTAAGTGAGATTAATTAATTTTGTGCAAATTAGTTTGAAATTAATTGCACATTTAATCAAATTGGTCAAAATGTCAAGTTACTAGGTCATAATTTTAATGGAGTATAATTTAAAGAATGTGTCAGTTATGTATGAACCAATACCTTATTAAGGACATTGTCAACATAAAATAGCACATGTACGTGTTGTGTGCTTTTGAATTAAAAGAATTCAGTGAATCATAACGTCAAATTGTGTTTTTATCATTTTTACCCAAAATGATTTGAGAAAATTTAATAATCACATAAATTCATTTCCCCATTCAGGGATACATTAACCTAAATCAGCACTTGTATACGACAAGATCGAACTATTTAGCATGTTTAAGTGATTCTAGCCCAAATTGTAAATCTAAGTGGATTTCAAGTAATATTGACAATTTCAACACAATGGTGTTAGGAATGGGATGTCTATAGGTTATAAATAACATAGATTCCTCAAGTACATAGATTGCATGTGTTGTGAAGAAAGTGAGAAAGATTTACAAACAAGTTAGAATAGTGACCACATTATAACTACTCCATTCATTTGAGGAAAAAAACACTTATTCAATTATTTAACATCAACACTTATTCAAAACTAAAATGATTGACACATTAGCAAACAAACCAACTAGTTTAGTAGAAAGCAAGAAATTGCATTCATTAAAACATAGTTTCTTTACAAAATGTCAATCATGGGAGACACTTAAAGCTCAAAAGGGTGAGGAAATAGTAGGTGTTATCCTAGCTTGATTCCAACAGCACTTTGAGACCAAATTTGTTGAACTTTTCAAAAGGATGATAGTTTACAATACATATAAGATGAGTCTCACCTTCAAATAGCATGAGATTCCCATCCTTGGCCATGATGGCCTCTCAAAGTTAATTACAACTACATAGATTCAAAATTGGGTAGAATAACCTCCACTCTCCTCAAAAGGTGTATGAGGACCCACCTAATTGATATATATATATATATATATATATATATATATATATATATATATATATATATATATATATATATATATATATATATATATATATATATGTTACAAATGAACCTTCCCCAGCTGATTAGAGTGTGCCTCTTTGGTGGTCAGTGTGACTACCACCAAGTTAAATTCTTAATCTAGCTTAGCCAAATTCATTAGTAGCTCTTGAAATATCACCTCTGATTGGGCCATTAGTCTTTAATATACTTAGAGTGGGACCTCCATGGACACTTTGACCTCTGAGACATAGTTGATACTCACATTGAACTGAATAGAGATTTTAAGCACCAGTTGGGTTGTAACTTTGTTAGCTTTCATTACTTTCTTTCTCATGACCTGGTCAAAGTGAATTAGGTGAAATCCAAACTTGCATTTGTCTAGTAGAGTGTCATTTTGGTGGAATAACATAGTGATTTTAACCTCTTTAAATTAATTCAACATTTTTTCCTTGCTTTATTCTAGAGGATCTACCAATGTTTGTGCCACATTCATCTACTCTTGAATTAAATCCCTCATGTTGCTAGCATATGTCTGATAGAGGCTCAGGTCTAAAGTGGGATTGAGAATTAATTTTTGGAACATGCCCTTGTGTATGATAACTACTAGCTTAATACACTTGCTCTCCATGAGATCAATTATCTCTAAATATTCCTGGGGCCTTAGAAGATGTGTCTTGTTATCTTATAGAGTTTTGACCACTTGTATTAGAGCTAAAAAAAGTTGTAGGAGGGTCTCTTTAACTCACCCAATCAGCTCCATAAAGAAGGATCTCTTCCCCTATGCCTTAACTATTTAGACCTAATCTTGAATGTCCTCCATCATCTTTTTTGACATATCATGTGTAGCCTAGATCACAGAGATTGTGTCCTCCACCACTTTATCTTCTTCTATGGATGTCCTTACATTGGTAAGGGGGAAGAGGTCTCGTTGAGTTTGCCATACTAGAAGGTTTTCCTCTTGGATGAACTTATGGGTGAGGGTCCTCCTCATGTTCCCTATAGTGTGGTTAAAGTACCCCTAAAATTTAGGATCACCCTACATAGTCATTTTAGGTGCCTATAACACTAGTTACTCCTAGGGTAGATAGGGGTGTTGGTGAAGTGGTAGAAATGAAATGGATAGGTGGAGGTTTGGGTGGAGAGAGAATATATGAAATGGAGGGAATGGAGGAAGAGAGAAATGGAGGAGGAAGTGGCATGGGGGTGAAAGGGGGTAGGATGAAAGGAAAGGCCCAGGGTAACATCTATGTTTGCCACTAAATCTAGATCAAGTTTATTGGTTATTTTAGTTAATTATTAATCTGACATTGAAGTTTATCCTAACGGGTTAGCACACTAGCCTTATCATGTGAGAGTTTGGTCTCATGTGCTCACCTAAGAATATAGCAAAATACTAATTCTTAAAGGTTTTGTAGGATAATAATATATTTTTATTCATATCTCTCTATGCAGTTCCAAACAAATATTATTTAATAGCATAGATATACTACTATGATCCTTCTAGTTCTAGATGAAATTATTACTATTACTACATGGATCACCATCATTATCTAACATTAGTGACTTAGAAAAGAAAATATATTGTGCACCAAATTTTGGATTCAAATAAAATATTATAAAAAAGATAATGGAAACTCAAATATAATGACACCAAAAAGAAGGGATAGAAAATGCAAATCAGAATGCAAATCTCATGCTTACCATCATTGTTACCTTCTCATAACTCTGATCCAAGATTTGTATGCTTAAACTTGATTGTTGGATTGCTTGGAGATGCTTGACAATGGCTTGGATAGGCTTGAAAAATGGCTTGCTTGTGTTATTTCTTCATGCATTCATTCACTTCTTCATTCAAATGCCCATTAGCTTGAGCAAGGGAGGGTGTGTTGGTTTTATGGATTCATGGAGGGGGATCCTATGGTCTAAATTTGAACTTGGACCATCAAGATCTAGGGTAGAGGATTTTTCATAGAATTTTTAATTCCATGGAATCCTCTAGAATAGAGGATTCTAGAGGAAGAAGGTTAGAATGGAGAGATTTCTAGAACTCTCTAATTCTATAATTCTCTTCATAGGGTTTTAGGTGCTTAGGAAAGGCTAGTGTAGGGTGGTGGGTGGGTAGTTGGGATTCTCTTGATTTTTAAATTGTCAAGTGGGATTAAGGGTAGGTATAGTGAGTAATAAGCCTATTTAGGGCTTAGTTATAGGATTAGGATTCCTAGGAATGTAGGAATACCTAGGGGATAGGTTAGTAGGTGGTTAGGTGGGGTTATGGGAATTAAAAATTCTCATATAATAGATAATTAGGATTGGCTTAGGATTAATTGGTTTTGGGCTAGGATAAAGGTTAAATGGGATATGGGGATGATTATATAAATTAGGCCAAGGGTTGTTATGGATAGGACTTAGGATAATTAGGTCAAATTAGTGGGAATTAGATAATTAGTGGAGTGAGCACATTTTAGTGCATATAGATATCAATAACGAGACTAAGAAATAAATCATGTCCAAGGCTAGCACTTAGCATATTCCAACATTCAACACATAAATCAACAAAATATAATATCTTCACATTAGATGTTTAGTAAATCAAAAAGGCAAAGCTTCATCATCTATTCTCTAAAAATATCATTTTTTCAAAATATTTTAACAGGGGTATCTATACTTATTTTTCCCTAACCAAGTGTTACAATCATTAATGATTTGAGTGAATGGCACACAAACTCTCAACAAACTGATAGTCATGGCACTTACAATAAGTTCTTCTTAAGGACCTGGGTCCCTGTGCCCCTAGATCCTCACTCCATGTTATATATTAGTGGTCATGTGTTTTGTTCCTTATAAGCTAGTGAAAAACCTCTAATCAATAAGGTTGAAGTGTCTCATATGAATCACTCTTCTAACTACTCCTACTTCCCATGCACTCCCCTAGTCTTTCACTTTCATTTTGAGTCCAATGTTTTTGGGTTCTCCTTTTTCTTGTTATTATTTTATTTGGTCCTCTCATGTTGATCCCTTTGGCACCATTATCCTTTCACATTATTATCCTTTTTACCTAATAAGTTTTGTGACACTGTGTTTTCACACCTAGCAGTTGTGCACCATGATCTTCCTACAATCTGGTCCTTTCACACCATGCCAGTTCCATGCCAAAATAGGACAATACTTAGTCAAAATTATGGGGCCAACATCACCCCACACTATGCCCTTAGTCCATCTTAGACTAAGCCATGTTAGCATCTACCAAAAATTTTGGCCCCTTCTACTCGAGTTGCTTTTTTAGACTATCCCATTGGGACAATGTGTTAAGGACCTTCATATTTTAATAGTTTCTATCGATGCTTTCATCTCCTTGAGTTGGGTTAGAGTCTCATTGGTCTTTTTCACTTGTTCATCCAGGGCTGCACTAACATCCTTCTAGGTGTCTTCTAGTGTGGAAACCTCCTTATCAACCTATCCTTTAAGGGCTATAAAACTTGAATTTAGTTGTTGATGATGGTTATTAATGGCATCCTCCATCATTTCTATGTCTCTAAATGCTTTTGTGCACTTAGTGCATTCTTTTATTAGGAGCCTAACATCAGCTAACTACTACTTTAGGACCTCTTTAACTTAGAGTCGAGCCTCTAAGACTTTATTAGGGTACGTTAAGAGTGCAAAAATACCATCCAAAATGGGGATAACTTCCCCAAATATCTCTAAGGAATGCTTGAAAACATCAATGGTTGTGATGAACTATTTAATAATTTCTATGCCCTCATCTCTTGGTGCGGGTTGGTCCTTGCATTCATTGAGTAGTAGTTCAACTAGGGTCTCTAATTTTTTAATGGCATCTTCATATAGAGGTACACCATCTATAATTACTAGATCTTCCTTCAAAATTGTTTTACAAAGGTTTAAAACCCTTAATTTTTCCTTTTTAGCCTCTTGGATC
Organism: Torreya grandis; assembly: GCA_037957365.1. Taxonomy (NCBI): domain Eukaryota; kingdom Viridiplantae; phylum Streptophyta; class Pinopsida; order Cupressales; family Taxaceae; genus Torreya; species Torreya grandis. The sequence goes on from JARHVA010000012.1 coordinate 711,968, forward strand.
TTTTGTTTCATTGAGGCCACTTCCTCAATGAGCACTTACTTCTCTACTAGCACTTTATTATGCATGTTTACAACCTAGGCATGTTTTCTCTCTATTTTGCATGCATCAGAGTCTGAAAAAAAGTTTTGGCACTTTATTTCCATGCCAAGTTTCACAAATGTAGTGATTTCTATTAGGGTGGAGAGCTTTTATGGATCAACTCTCATTAATTTTGGTAGCACTAGAGCATCTAGGCCCAAAAATATGTTATCTAGTGGGAGCTCAAAATCATGTTATTCATTATACATCTCTAGAAAGAAGGATACTTACTTTTTGGTTTCAGGAGTCTCTTCTTTGGTATGGAAGTACAGACAAAGATGGAGTCTTTTTTATTTTATGCCAAACAAGAAATGTTTTCATGTAGTGGTCTTCCTTCTTTCATCTTCTTACTCTATGAACTCAGCCAGTGCCTTTCCCTTATTGGGATATTATTCAAGCTTGATCTCCTCATGGCCACTAGTGGCCATCTTTCTATCTTCCTTCCCATCCTCATTATACCATGTTGCATCATCAATCAAGGAATCACTGGATGCGGCCTCCACCTACACTAGGGAGGGGGTTTTCTCAAAATATAACCTTGATCTATGGATCTACCCCTAAGGAGACTCATGTTGTGGTGCTTGTCTTGGAGGTAGTTGTGGGGTAGCTTAAGTGGTGGTGGTACTAGGAGGGGATATTGGTGGGGGTGGAGAAGGTGGAGATGGAAAAGCTAGAGGTGGAAGTGGAGAAGGTGGGGGAGAAAGGGGAGGAGTATGTTGAGGGGATCATGGGTTAGGAATAGATGAGTATGAAGCCATAGAGTGAGAAGGGGATGGGGAAGTGTGGGGAGGAGATCGAGATGGGTGGGGTGGTGAAGGTGAATGGAAAAGTAGATGTGGATGAGGCACAAAAGGATGGGAAGAAATGGGTCTAGAAGGTTATGCATATACCATCCTTCACCTCTTTTGGGGGCTAGGTTCCCACTTGTACTTATGCCCACATCTGGTCGCTTCTTCTTCTTTAGATACAATGCTTTGGGAAGTCATTCCTTAGGGTATCCATCTTATGGGTTATTGCAAGGGTGAAGAATTTAGAATAGCCTATAAGGTTACTCCCCAATGAAGGTTTGCTTGACCTATATGTCAATCAATTATATCTCTAACCTTTCCACATAATCCTTCTTTCCTAAATATACATAAAGTTTTCAAAGGGTGTGAAGCTCTGCATCGATCCTTTCTGTTTCAAAAATGATATCCTATACATCATATATCCAATTGATGGAATATATGAAGCACTGCACGGAAAAGGCATAGGGTATCTTGAGCTATACTGAAAGCTCTCTTGATGGATTCATGCAAATCCACATGGGGGAGAAATGTTACTTTATAGTGAATTATGCCTAATCTATAGCTAAGGTGAGCAAGTCCTTTAGAATCTGAAACTAATTTATGAATGTCACCTTCATCCATCAAACCAATATGTCATATTTATCTTGTATAAGGGGGTGATATGCTGGGGGAAAGTAAATGACTTGTAGTGCTTCGTAAGGGAATTATGAGTGGGAGGGTACATCCACTTCAATGTACCCAAACTATAATCTGGCACTCCAATCTTATTGAAGACTAGAAAAATGAGGATTACTCCCCAACGGAACTTGTACTTGGGCATCTGATGAGCCCTCTCTACATCTTCCATTATTTTATGGATAAAGTATAGGGGCCAATTATACTTTAGTCCTATGAGACTTGATGAGAATTATAAAGGTGTGCCATATTCACCTCCTTTCAATGATCGGTCCCTCTGATCTTGGTGGAAATAATCCATGCTATGACTAATAAATTAAGATCTTACAAGTTCATGATGTGCATAGCATGCCCCTGATTTTGATACATTAGCATCATGGTGATCTTTTATATCTCTTCTATGTAACCCAAGTCATCGATCACACTCAACCTCGAGCACTATAGTCACGTGACTTTGCTAATTCTCTCAAGGGTGATCTTCATGATTCACATAACAAATTAGATATAGTCCTCATGGACATGTGAGAGGAGGAATTGTGCTACCTTCATAGGTTTACCAAAATATGGAAACTCAAAGAGTTAGAAGAGCCCTGTGGTGTCTAGCTAGTTTTTGATGGTTAAGTCATAAACCACTTTATTTTTTGTGTTGGTGAATTTGACTTGGTAGTCATTCTAGAGCTTGACTTCATTTCCTAGTTGGTAGTGGTTGTAATCAAAATAGTTTTTATTAAAACTTTGGAGACCTAGTTCTCTGCATGCAAAATTGAATATGGGTATTTCATCTCTTTTATCATTAGACATAAAGGCAAAGATGTTGAGGCCTTTTACGCATAATTTCCTTTCTTCACCATATTTTCCATTTCTTCTTCCACACATATTATCACTTCTCCTTCTGTGCATTTTTTTCCCATTCGCTACTCTTATTCCTATGGAGTCTCTTCCCTAATGGGAACCTAGTCTCCTTTGCTCACCTCTTCTTCTTCCAAGATATTTGGTTACTTTTCAAGTCTCCTGGCCTTTTTCTTAGGCCTCATTACCCTTTGAGGAACTCAAAGGTTAACGTATAGCCATCCCACATTCCCAAATGAATACATGGCTATAGACTAATTACTTTAGGTTTTTTAGCTTAAAAACTTCATTAATAATGACCCTGTAACTTGCAACTTCAAAGATTACCACTTATTTTCACCAATATAGACTTATAATATCTCTCTTTGATTGGGTAATAGCCTACATGTCTCATCAAGGACATAAAAACTCTGCTCTGGTCAAGATTTGGCTCATTTAGCTCTAGTATGGTCACTTGCTCTTTGGCTTTGATTCATCGTTCATTCTTGGCTCTTAGTAATTTGAGAATCAATGCAATGTAAAGCATAAAATGAATTTAACTTACCTACTTATAAGCTCCACGATGGGGGGGGAGGTTATCCTCATTAATTCCTTCCTTTCTCCTATTACTCTATAGCATAAATGTGTATCTTTTAATGGCCACTATATTTTGAACCTTACCTTATGCAATTAATGCCTTGACAGTTTTGTCCCATCACACCTTTGGCATGCTTATTGCCATAATTAAACTTGTCACATTAATGGTATGTCCCTTCTCACACCTTTTCTTGGAAGTGGGTGACAGTTGTATTTAGCACTTTTGGAGTGGTGGAAGATAGTTGTCCCATTTTAAATTTCTAACATATGGTGAGAACCTTACCCCTTAGTGCCTTAAATGACTCCCGTGCCATTAATAAATTTCACACCTTTATGACTTGCATGCCCATCTTTTTATTTTTAACCTTTCATGTGACTTCTCGCCCCACACTAAAATGGTTCATGGTCCTCCACAAAACAACAAAAACATAATAAAAATTAAAAATAAAGAAAGAGCTATGCACAACAAAGGCAGAACTTTTATTAAAAGTTGTAAATCCTAGTCTAATGGCATAAGCCTTACTTATTACATAACTTTAACTATTTTGAAGTGAAATATAGCTGAATCTAATTTCCATTATAGTGCCCTAGGAGGAATTGACCATCCATTCTTTGTAATTGATATGTCATGGTCGGTCGAATGATATGTATGATAAATAGTCTATCCCAATGTATGAAAAGCTTTCCAGGGTGGCACGTAAACTTAGATTCATACAATAAGACTTTAAAACCTAGAGAAAAAGTCTTATTCTTGATATGGTGATCATGTCATGCCTTCTACTTGTGTTTTTCTACATCCTAGCTCTAATGAGCAAAGAACAACGTCTCATCTAATTGCATTAAAATATCCAAGTGCACTTTCAAATATGCTTCATCATCTAGTTATCCTATGAATGTCATATGGATGGATGGCACTGAGAAATTTACTAGCATCATTATTTATTTTCCATACACCAAGTTGAATGGTATGATTTTATTTAGGCACTTGTAGGTAGTTCGATAGTCCCAAAGAATTGCAGATACCTATCATCTTAGTTAGTGTGGCTAACATTACAATTTTAATTAAAGTGGTACTTATGATCTTATTGAAATCTTTATCAGTTTCATTATCTTGTGGGTGGTATGGTGTTATCTTATGGTGCACGATCATGAACTCGGCTAGCAAGATACAAATCATTTCATTCAAAGAGCATGTACCATGATCATTGGTGAAACTAAGGGGGCACCCAAACTAAGTTATTATGTTTTCCTAAATGAACCATGTAATAGTAGTAGCAATATAATCCTTTATCAGTGTTACTTCAACCTAATGTGTAAGGTAGTCAGTTGCTACAATGATGTATCGACAACCCATTCATCATCCTATTGGAGTGATGGGCAGGCCCCATGAAATTAATAGCCCACTTTTTAAAAGGTTCCTAAGAAGGGATGGGTTGGAAAGGCATAAAATCTCACCTATTAGGTTTACCTAAACACTGGTAGATATCACATTACCTACATATGCCTTAGCATCTTGGAATAGAGTTGGCCACTAAAGCCCAATTAGCAAAACCTTGTGCACTGTAGCCTTTCTAGTATAATTTCCACCTTTTATACCTTTTTGAACTTCAAAAAGTACCTCAGGGCACTCATGTTGCATTATATAATAGTGAAACACCTCATCACAGCCCATTTTAGAAAGATCACTTGCTATGAGCTGAAAGGGTGTGGTGTGGATTGTAAGTTATTTTCTTCCTATGAGGTGAGAGACTCGAGCATAGAGCCAGTGTTTAAAAATGTTGTAATATCTTCCAGTTCTTTAAGTACCCATGAAAATTGAAAGAGTTTTACATTAGTAAGATCATATTCTATTATGCATAGGGGTTTTCTAATCTCAATCCAGGATAGGTGGTCAAGTCCATAGTTATCCTTTATAGGTTTCACCATTACAGAAAATTAGAATTTTTGGAATAGCATGATCCAATGGAAAATCCTTCCATGTAACATTGGTTTATTAAATAAGTACTTTAAAGCCTCATGATATGTATAGAAAATAAATGGAGTGGTTAAAAGGTACTATCATAAATTTTACAAGGCATAAACCATTGATAAGGCTTCATGTTCCATGGTGGTATAGTTTCATTCAGTTGGTGTGAGCTTTCTGCTCATAAATTAAATGGGGTGATCTAGGTAACCATCACCTGATTGCACAAGGATTGAACCAATAGCCATGTCAAATGCATCCATATGGACATGAAATGGCTTTGTCCAATTGAGGAATTATAGAATAGGAGCAGTGACCAACTTTTCTTTGAGTGCTTTGAAAGCTTCCCCATAAGAACTAGTCCATATGAACTACTCATTATGATTTAAAAGTTATTCCAAGGGCACAACAATATTGACATAAACATGAATGAACTTTCTATAACAACTCATGTGCCCTAGGAAGGTGTACACCTTGCACTGAGTCTTAGGTGTTGGTAGGCAAAGAATCATAGATACCTTCACTAGGTCCACCAAGAGTCCTTCCTTACAAATAATATGTCCCAAAAGCACACCAAAAGGGATCAAGAATAGGCACTTCTTCAATTTTAAGTATATTTATAGCACCTGATAGTGATTAAGCATGAGTTTAATATTAACACAATCGTCCTTGACCAAACCACATATCATTCAATCATATAAATAGACTTGGAATAACTTGTGAATGAAGTCCTTAAAGGCCTCAACTACTATGCATAAGAATGTTGATGTAGCATTTTTCAATCTAAATGGAATAATAGTATATGTAAATGATCCCCATTCAATGGTGAATGTTGTCTTAGGTTGGTCTTCCTCAACTATTTGGACCTGATGGTACCTTAAGAATCCATCTTTAAAAATGTATACTTCACAACTAGTAACACCTTCAAGGATTTCCTCTGTGAATGGAATCGGAAAGGGATCTATCACACAAGATGCATTGAGTCCTCGATAGTCCACAAAAATATGGATACATCCATCCTTTTTTATATTGAGCACCATGGGACTGACCCAGTTAGATTTAGTAACAGGAGTTATTAATCTGGCATAGAGCATACTATCAATATCTTCTTTAATGTGTGCCTAGAGATTAGGATTCATTCTATATGGTCAATTTTTCACTGGTCAAGTGTCATTGACTATCTTGATGTGCATTTTCCCTAAAGATAGGTGGAATCCTTTAAGTTCACTCTAGTTCCTCAAGAAAACATCTTGATATTATTTTAGAAACTCAAAAAAATTGTAATCTTTATATCAATCTAGTAGTTTCTAATTATGCCCATCTTTGGTTCTTGCTAAGTGCTAATGTTTCATTGAATAGTCTGAATACACCCTTGATAAGGGTTTTCCATTTGAGGCATTGTGTCCTAAATAGTTCATATACCAGTGCTTATAGAAACATCTAAATGGTTGGTTAGGGGGTCAAGTGAAGTAGATCCTTCACCTTCATCTACTTAGAAGATGAGCTTTTTATTTCCTAAATGAATCTATTCTCATCATTCTTCATCAAGAACTAGAATAGGTGCAGGAACTAGATGTGTTGAAGGCTCAATGAATAAGTGTAAAGTTTCCTTGAGTTCCTAATAGATATTCCATAGGTGGTCTTCTATAAAACTTGGGTCTCTGAGAACTGCTTCACACATGGCTTGGAGAGTGAGGTGCAAGTCCATCCTTGGTGAGGAATAGGAGAACACCAATGTCATGTTTTCCTTCAGTAACTTCTAAAACCTAGTTCCCATGTGTCACCCTTCATGAACGTACTAGGCTCATGCCCATGTGTGTAATGTCCTATAAAATACATGCACCCATAGGTACTATAGTAAGTATGTTTCTTCATTTCTCCATATTGTCTCACAAGCTTCTATGTGAGGTTCAAGTGCTTATACGCCACTGTAACTAATTGTTCCCCTGACCTTATTTTCATAATGGAATCTATGGTGTAGAGTATAATGTACTTTATCCTAGTATAAAAGATGTTCTTTATGGGTACATCACCATATTATGGTAGTGCCATCAAAAAGGTGATCTATTGACCTCATTCAATCATTTTTGGTGTCATAAATTTCTTTGAGATGCTAGACAAAGTCATGTACCTCCATTTGTCCTTAGAACCATAGGGATTCATCAAGCCTTTATAATGGTGGTTCTACAAGTGGCCCTCTTATTTTTAAACTAGTGAGGTGAATAAACTTGTGGTGTTTATGGAGTGGGTGCGGGAGGTTCTCATGACTATTGATGGTGCTACATACTCTCCCAGTGAGATCATAGTCACCATGTGCCAATAAATTACAAGCATTGATTATAGTGTTAAAAATAGACTGGGTATATGTCCATTATATAACACCATCTAAGGTTGGATCATGTTGCTCATCATTCTAGGTAGTGATAATCATATAAGTGGTTGATTTTTCATCAACATTAATGGGCTCTATATAAGGGGGTCCATGTACTTGATCTAGTGGTATTACTATGAATTGATCAATGTTCTCAAAACTAATGTAACATTTCTTAAATCTCAAGTCTACATTGTTATCATAGCACCAAAGCCTTCCCAGTAGTGTTGGGTAATCATAGGCTTTAGCTAACTCTAGAACCTCAAAATTTGCTATAGTACGAAGGCTATAGTGTTGGACTAGACATTTTTCATCAAGAATCCTTGGTGAGGACATTAACTTCTATGACAGTATAAACTAAAATGTCCCTAATTACACATTCATCAATGGCAGCATCAACCAATATTTCTCTATCTTTTGAGGGAATAGATGAACTAGGATTGTCCTAATATTAGGCATGATTTAAAAAGTAGTCTTCACTTTGTATAATGATGTGAGGGTGAACTCCATTTGGTATTTAGGCTTGACTCTTAATCCAAATTCTGAGTTGTGGGATAATATCCATATCCTGCATTTGCTTATATAGTTCCTAAAAGTCATCCCATGCCATAGGTCAGAGTTTAGCTTCCCTTTGCATAGCAACATGTTACATTACATCATTGTCTTTGAGGAATTTAATCTCACCCTAAAGTTATCATACGAGTGCCATCATATCCTAGAGAACATCCTTTTGTTTCTAAATATTAGTGTACTTTCTAGCTCATGATTCTTCCTATTGTACCTTCTCGATCGGATTAGTTATTGATTAGGTTTGTCCTCCACTGTGGGTGGTAATATTTACTTGTTAAACTATAGGGATGGTTTGGCATGCATTCCATTGTGGATTATCAATTTGAATCATAATATCTCCCTTTTCATTTTTCTCCTTGGTGATAGTCACATATATGTCAAGGCACTCTTCTAGTTGATGGTCCTTTTTGCAAAATACATACATCGGGTACTCTGGGCAATCCCTTTGATAATGGTCTAGAGATCCACATTTGTAATAGGTTTTGGGTGGGAACCGACCATTTCCTCATCTTCATCCTCATCCTCTCCCTCATTCATGGTAGCCACCATTATCTTGAGTATTAGTGACTGAGGTTTGGCACATGCCACACACTCAAGCTTCATAGATATCACTGATCAATTAGTAGTCATTAGTGTAATGAGTGTAGGCATCACAAATTTTACAATACATAAACACTTTAGTGTGCATATCCCACTATAAAAGATGACAAGAGTAGACATCATGCTCCTCATGGTAGATTTCACATGTTTATTTAAGTACCACATGGATGTTCTTACATAGGTAGTTTCTCCTTGTATGTCCTTCAATTTCACAGTCAGTACATTAAACACCACTACATGTTTCTTATGCATTATTGGTTGTTAAATTTTCTAGTTATGATGCCATTTAGGCTATCTAGGCTTCTATAAAGGTATTAATTCTAGTTTTAATGCTTCCAACTACATCAATGTGGATAATAGCTTCCAAGGCTCGTGTGGGCTAGTGAAGGTCTATTATGAAAGGGTTCACTGAAAAGGTAGTAACACTCCTCCCATAAACCATTATGCATGTTGGGTAGAATTAATTTCAAAGGATAGTTTAGACAATAAGGATTTAAACCTTGTGTTATACTCATGTATGCTCTTTGTAAGTCCTTGTTTTATGTCCTTCAATTCTACTATACTTTGCTACTCAAATTTTTTGGAATGCTAAATTCTTGAAGGAAGGCTATTTTGAACTAATAAAATTTGACCACCACTTTTTTAAGGTCAAAATTTAGGTACCACTTATATGTGCACTCTAAGAGTGTAGTTGTAAAATATGTGGCCTTATGTTCAAAAGATGTGATTCTTTTTGCCCTCTAAATCAGTTCACACTTATGAACATGCTTAGCTACATTCTCCACCCCTCGGTATTTAGGTAATTGTAATATCATCTTGTATTAGATTATGGTCAATTAAGGTGTTTGGATGGGTGGTTGCTAGGAACCTCCAACCCCAGTCCCATGAGGAAAGAATCCACTTCCTCCTGCACCACCACCTAGTCCTCCTCCAGTGCCTCTAGTAGTAGTACCCATTGTATGAAGCATGGTAGTTGGTTGATTAATTAATTTTGGGCCTATATTCTATCCTTGAAGGCTAGATCCACTAGGCATCCCAATTTATGCCATAGAATTCCCTTGAAGAGGGAAAGATAGTGTTAATTCTAAATGAGCCTCAACTAGCTTGGTTTCAATATTCCTTACTAGTTCAACTTCTGACTCCAAACTATTTGTATCCTAATTTTGAATGTGTACTCTGTTTGACTCAAAGGCATGAGTGTGTACAATCTTGGGGGATCCAAGTTGGTTTAGACTTGGTTCCTCAGTTCTTGCCATCCAACGTGTTTCTCCTTCATAAGATAGAAGTGACATAGAACTTGGCTTGAGAGTGATGGGATCCTCATTCTTTTTTTCTTCCCTATGGCTCCTAACAGCACTCTATGAGGACTCTCAGTCTCTTCCTACATCACTAACTCCCATTATTCCTTATTGAGCTTCATCATACTTCCATTTCCATATCGTGCACTGGTTGGCTACCATTTTGAACCCACAATCTTCAACCTCTACCCTTCCCTTCCAAATGTGTAATTCATGCTTAAGAGGATTTATCCATCCATTGATATGGTTTCCAATCCAAGGTCAATAATTAATTTCTTAATTTTGAAATAAAAAAGCATTAGATAATGACCTCATATCTCTCAAAGGAATTATAATTTGGATTCTTCAAGACGTGAATAAGTGGTCATAGTGAACTCCTCTCCACCAAAAGTTTACTACTTGCATCCATGGGAATCCAAGTCATGTTAGATCCATTTACCATTCTAGTGTCCAAGACTGCCTCCTTCCAATATTCTTTGATCATCCTTGAACACATGCTAGTATCCAAGCATGTAAAATAACTAATAGCTCTAAAAATAAGGTTTTATATAAGGGACTGTAGATATTCTTCTCTACCCACTACCATGCAGAGATTCTTGGTCTAAGATATGGAACTACAAACTTATCTTCAATACTAATAACCCATTATTCTATGTTTTCTAGCATAATATGCTAAAACATTTTCCCATGATTGTGATTCAAATCTTGGAAATGGAACCAAAATATTGGGTTATTTTATTTAATTCCTGATTTGGCACTGAAGTTTATCCCAACGGGCTAGTGCATTAGCCTTATCACATGAGAGTTTAATCTTGCATACTCCCCCAAAGTGCATAGCAAAAGATCAGTTCTCGAAGGTTTTGTAGCACATTAATATATGTTTTTTCATATCTCTCTTTGTGTAGTTCTAAAAAAGGATTATTTAATAGCATAAATATAATATTATGATCCTTCTAGTTCTAAATGCAACTATTACTATTACTACATGAATCACCATCATTATCTAACATTAGTGACTTAGAAAAGAAAAGACACCAATAATGAGACTAAGAAATAAATCATGTCCAAGTCTAGAACCTAGTATATTCCATCATTCAAGACATAAATCATAAAAATATGATATCTTCACATTATATGCTTAATGAATCAAAAATACAAATCTTCATCATCTATTCTCTAAAAAAATCATTTTTTCAAAAGATTTTAATAAGAGTATTTATACTTGTTTTTCCCTAATTGAGTGTTATAATCATTAATCATTTGAGAGAATGGCAAATGAGCTCTCAACAAACTAAGAGTCATGGCACTTCCAATAAGTTATTCCTAAGGACCAGGGTCCTTATGCCCCTAGATCCTCAATCTATGCTATATATCAATGGCCATGTGTTTTGTTCCTTGTGGGCTAGTGCAAAACCATCGATCAATAAGGTCAAAGTGTCCCATATAAATTACTCTTCTAACTAATCCTGCTTCCCACATGTTCCCTTAGTCTTCTAATTTCATTTTGAGTCCAATATTCTTGAGTTCTCCTTATTCAACTTTTTCTTTGATTGGGTCCTCTCATGTTGGTCCCTTCTATGTTGTTATCCTTTCGTGTCGTTGTCCTCTTGCACCTAATAGGTTTTGTGCCATGGTACTTCCACACCTGGTAGTTACATTTCATGGTCTTCTCATGCCATGGTATTTTTGTATTGTGTCTATTTTATGCCAAAATAGGACAATACTTAGTCAAAATTTTGGGGCCAACAAAGTTAACATGTAGGGAAATGACACCAAGGAGGGGAATTTAGTAGAATTTAGGAAACTGGTTGGTTCAAACCAAGTCCTTGAGCACCCAGTACAATATAAAATGGAGGCCTAAGAGTGATGTGGGGAGAAACATTAGGTGGTTTAGGAGGCCAAGGATGAGTTGCCTTTTGCCTCTTTCTATGCCTCTTACCCAAATCAACTTCAGTTACTATAATGAAAGGAGTTGGGGTGGCAGAGGTCATGAGGGTTGACTAAGGAATTTGTTGGGCAACCATATGTGCTATTGATGTGGCTAAGGTCTATTGCATTTTACACATCGATGCACTTATTAATGTGGAGGTATTCAAACTTGTTGGAATTGGAGCACTTATAGGTACCTAAACATGTGGAAGAACTAATAAGGGAACCATAGAGATCCTTGCTTATGGAATGGATTGTATAGATGGGAACTGGGAGGTGAGAATATTGTGCATAGATGAAACTAGAGGCACTTGGGTGAATTATGTAAGGTGTGGAATAGGGAAAATGGGAGGCAAAACTAAAGTGGGTTATTATGAGGAAAGGAAACTAGGATGGGTTCCACTATGTTGTTGAGGAATGGTGGGAGTAGGGGGAGGGTTCTACATGGGTATTGATTGTTGGTCCTACCTTGGGCTTGTCTCCAAGCTACTACTGACATCAAACCTAAGTGCCTACAAACCTTAAGATCAATCTAATTGAGGTTGAGACACCTAGGACTGAACTAACTAAGGCTAAGTTTCTTGAACCATGGGATGTGGTGAAGTTGGAGTAGAGGGTCATGAAGGTGAAGCTCATGGAAGAGAAGGTCAAGGAGGAAGATTACTAACCCCTTATAAAATTATTCTTGAGATATGGGGAAGTTCCCCAAGCATCTACTTTGGGCTAAGCTAACATGAAGGAGGAAAGGCCATCTTGGGAAAATGGCCCAAGCTAAGCCTAATTTCCTTTATTATTATTGTTGGCCTCGATCCGAGAAAACAACTCTTGATTAATGGTTGGGTTAAGATAGATCTTGTCATCCTCTTGGTGTTGGTGGCCATAGTTGATGTTAAGTTAGGCCTAGTATCTTACCACATGAGCCCTAATGACATCACGTGGGTCCTAAACTTGATGTTCGTCACTACCCAAGGCATAAGAGTCCCTTACTTTCACCATATTCTATAAGATGGGGAGGCTTCTATAAACATGGTGCTTGATTATGATTGGGAAGGCTAGTTAGTCCTTACATTGGTGGTTGAATTAATGACTTAAGACACTTTTAACTAGTTGGTAGGTGATATCCTATTTTATTATTCAATCTAGGACTTGATAGGGTAGGTGAAGGGGATCCTTGAGGGTGTTAGCCACTAAAATGATAGTGACATCCCTATAGTACCAGTAGTCACCAATGCGGGCAAAATACTCCCTTATCTCCTTTGATAACTGAGGCATGGTTGCCTTATTGATGGCCATGTGGACCATTGGATAGAAGGACTCATATATCTATCAGATGTGGTTTTGGTAATGGTGGTCATATAATTTTTTAAAATATATATGGACCACTATGCTTATGAGAACCCATCTTGGAAAGGTAAAAGGGTTGAACGTGAGCATTGTGTAGATTATGTCCACCAAGTATTTCATCATATGAAATTTTCCTCCCCCTCAGGCATTTCCTATTACCTTGATCATGTTAAAATTGACCACCCCCAAGGTCCAAGACCTGATCACCTTTGAGGATAATGTGGAATAGGGGCACCACAAGAGGTTGATGTGTATGTATTCTATTTCCATAAATAATTAGTCCAATAGTATCATCCCAATATAGATCCATTACTTGAATGTGCGAAAGGTATAGGAATCCATGTCTATCTTGTTGACCCATTTAGCATTTGGGTTCTCTACCTAGTCCTTCAAGACATCATATATCTAATAAATACTAGTCTAAGTACTCACTATGGATAAATCATAAGTGATCATATGCTCAAGGAGGTTGTAGTAAGCTTTGAAAACACTCCCCAAGATATTTATGATCTGATATTGGGAACCCATAGAACAAACCAAGTCATGGACATTATCCTTCATGTACTTAATAGTGAGTAGTAATATGTTGAATAAATATGCACAGGAGAAGACCTCTAGCTATGTTGTATCTCGATACATCCCATACTTCTCGTATGCCTAGAGGGCATCTTCAAACTAAACCTCATCTTCATCATCTCTTAAAGAGGACTTTGGAACTAGTTTGATTGCCTTTAAAATATCATTATAGTGATTGAAGTGCATCATGCCATCTAGGAATATGGTGTCCCTATACTTAGGCTCAACTTTGGGGTTGGAAGATGAAGTAGCCATTGCAGAAAGGGGTGGAATTATTTTGATAATGAGTTATGAGCAAGGGAGCCACAATGGGCACAAGAATGAGTATAAAATGAAAAGGTAAACTGGCAAATAGGATAAATAATGGTAAATGTGCTCACCTAGAGGCACTTATAAGGATCCACACATATCTCCTATATTGAAGTGCATGTTAACTCACTTAGTGTGAATTAAAATATGAGTTAGTGGTTGGATTTTCCCATTTATTTTCCAATCTGGACTTAAACTTAGTGATTTGAAATATGTGTCACCTACTAGATTTGGTGATTGTGACACAACATTTTAATTATCTAATCAAATCCCATTTCCCCATTTTTTTAATGTCAGGATTGTGGTAGGAACATGGTTATTTCATCCATATAGCATCTTGGATATATTTTGCCAAGTCTCATGTGTCCATCACTGATTGGTTCTAATTGCAATGACTAACACCTTAGCATGCCTCGGTACTTCACTTTTACACCTTCAAGAGAAGGAGTCATTAGCTGGAGGAATGAAGTGCCTTGTGGTATCCTTTAATTAGCCTTTTAGATCTGATTATACCTCACTCTAACTACTTGAGGATTCTTGAACATGCTTAACCAATCTATAAATAAGTGCCACATGGCATGGTTTCATAGGTCAAGCTTTTCCAGGCTCTTACATCTCTATAAAATACTAGATACTAATAGTTATAATAGTGGGCCACATGTCTTTATTTCATTTGGTCAGGCTCTCCTAGGTTCTAACATCTCTATCAGGTTTGGAAGACTGACACATTTGACATTGGAGCCATATAATTGGTCAAGTTTTGACACCTTTAATTTCCAAGGCTACATGGTATTGTTTCACTTGGTCAAACTCTCTTGGGCTCTAACATGTCTATCAGGTCTAAGAGACTAACCATTATGACAACTGGGTAATCTGATTGGTCAAGCTCTCCTAGGTTCTGACATCTCTATCAAGTTTGGGGGATCGACTACTATAATAGCTAGAACCATGTGACACTTTTTAATTTAGTGGCCTAACTTGTAAAAATCCATGAAAAAAGACTAAGTAAATAAGGAATCCACACAATCAAATACAACTCTCTTAGTTAGATTGGATATATTATGTATACACTTGAGTTGTGCGATTAAGATTCAATTAGATCTATGGCTTTGACACATCTCGCCCTTGCATTAGATTGGTGGCATGAAAACCCTCCAATTCTCTTCTTCACATCTCTAAGGTTCAGTTGTGAACCTATCTCCAATGTTTCATCAAGGAAGTGTCATTGCCAAAGAAAAGTACAAAGTGGAAACATGGTTGCATCAACACACAAGTGTATTCCTTCCTTACTCTCTTTTATTTTAAGCATTTTAATTATTTTAAAATTTAAATTATTTACACTAATTACACTGTAACATGCTCTTAATTTTAGGTAACACACAAAAATAAAATTGAAACACAACTTAATTCAAAGTAAGGTGTGTTGTACACACCATGATATGCATTTTTTTCCTTTAACATAGTAATTTCATCCTTATGCATTACTAAATGAAGGGGAAGAGGGGGTAGGTAAATTTAGATGCTAAATCTAGATTTTACATGATAAACTAGTCTTGTACACTTGAAAAATATTACTCATGGATCAACCCTTCAGTTTATGACATCCTTATAGCCCAAAGGTTTATATTCACGATCTCACTGTGCCTAAATGCTTATATTATAGCCTGACACTAATATTTGACCTACCTAGATCACCCATAGCCCATAGTCAACTTAAAACCTAATTAATATCCTACACTATCAGTTAAAAATCTTACACATTTGACATTGGAGCATTCTACTACATATTAATTAGGATACTAGCATCGATGCTAGTGTCCTAGGTTTGACACTATTGTTTATACCCTATAAACACTAAAATTTACAAATATTTTGATATGTATGGGTTGGCCTATAGTATTAACATAACCTCCTATGAAATATTTCCAAATGGTTAAGTAAAAATACAAAATAAATCTCACTCATTAATCATCTAGAAAATACCAACAAAGCACCTATCAAGCTCACTAAATCATTCACACAATTGAGTTATGATGCCCTATTCTTCCCTATTTTCATATTAGTCATAAGAAAAATATTATTATAGGTCTGAATCATTCAAATAGTATCTCATGAGTATTATTTTCAAGTTACATGTTAGATCATTACATCCACTCGCATATAATATATTTTACCATTATTCACATACAAACCCAAAACTACATCAGTCTGAGGCCCTCTTTGGAGTATGTGGCTATGTAGGTAATGTTCATGATAGATGGTTCTGTAAGGTCACCTCAACTTCACTTGAACCCACTAACCCTTATGTTATAAGATTAGATACCCTAATCGAAGGATCTAGTGTTTTGAGCTACACACTAATATCCAAAACCTATGTGCATGATCCAAACAAAAAAACTAAAAGGTGATATTAAGACCTAACAAGTACAAGTAGAATTTATATAAAAGGAATGTCGTACTTCACTATGAATAAAAGTGTTAGTTTCTAGATAGAAGCATTAGTTTTTGGACATTGTACTTTTACTAGTTTGAGTCGTTATTTATGTTGTCTCATTATTTCTTAGTTTGAGTTGTTATTCCAGCTATGTTGGATCATTATGAAGTGTCTAAGAAGTGAAAATTAGTATTGTGTACAAGATTTTAAGAGTTTAGTAATTATAATTTTTTCCTTAAAGGCCATGATTTTTGCATAAGTTTTAATTACATTATGGAATGGGAGACAAATTTCTTCACCTATTGGAGTTTTAGTACACTATAAATTTAATGGCCAAGTAAATCATAAGTTGTACTCCATCTAATTCCAACTCATTTTATTGTATTCTCTATCAATGACATTAAGTGTTGTTATATATTTTTCGTGTTGTCAATGCCATGTATATATCTTGTACTTGTCTCCACTCATTATTTGGAAATTAAATAATAAAAATCAAGTTGGGTATATTTGTCATTTTGTTCTTATGTCTACCTTTTAACATCATGAGAATGTTCAAGAATGGATCCCATCTTTAGATACTCAGAGACCAGAGAATAGGGCACTTTTGAAAAGCCTTGATTGATGCCAATGTTTTGGAGTACAACCATTTGAGGGTGTGCCATATGCTTCACCAATATTTAATTGGCCACACCAACATAGAATGGGTGGCTTTGTATTGTCATGTCTACTTAACTGTTACATTTCTTCCAATTTCTACTTCCCTCTACCTACCTACCAAAAGGAATACATAAAAATAGCTTGCAATGTGCACTGAGCTCTACTCTCTCTTTATCAAAAGTATGCCTTTGTTGTTACCATCATTGTGCCTCTCACCAAAAAAAATCATAATGTAATTTCTTTCACCAAAATAATAATGCATTTCTTTTCACCAAAAAAACACAACCCCTTTCTTCAATTTTAACTTTAATTGCTTCAATGTTATGGGGAATATTTAAAGTAAGTCATTTTCAGTTGAATACTAAATTATTTATTTAAAATACATTCCCATCAGTGAGGTTGGTCCCTTCCACTCTAGGTAAGTAGGGCCATACAAAATAAATGAGAAATTGAATCTAGAAGTCCACAAAGCTAAAAGGTTCATTGAGAAGATTCAAAAACAAATCATGTCCAAGTGTAAGAGAGGTTGAAAGAGTCACAATCCAATTACAAAGTAAGGCACACTCAACATAGGACCAAACATAGTTTCCTTGTCAGAGATAAGGTATGATTGTACTTGAGTAGAGAGAGACTCCAAGGAAACACTAAGAAGTTTAAGCTTCTTAAGTATGGTCCATTTGAAAATTTGGAACAAGTGGGCAAGATTGAATTTTAGACTTGATTTGCCATCTTATATGAAGATTTATTCCAGTCTCAATGTTGAGAACTTACATCTCTTTGAGGCTTTAGATAATGAAGCTAAAGGGATTTTACTACATTCAATTGAAGACCTCTCTCCTGAAAGTTAGGTGGATCTAGAGGAGGATTTTATGCCACAAAAGAAGGAGAGGACAATAAGAAGAAGAGTGTAAGAGCATTAGCTATTTGTCTTAATGGGTTAGCTACCCTATAAGGTATTCTAGATAAGATGTGGGGAAGATATTTCCTCACTTACAAAGTTCATGTATCTTTTGGGGACTTAAAAGCCTCAGATTGGGGAGGCATGATCCAAAATATGGATCTAATTTCCTAGACAAATTGTCTAGTTCATTCCACTATATTCATTTATGTAATATGTGTGTAGAAAACACTATGTACAACATATCTTCAAGCTCATTCATGTAAATTAAATTTTTTAATTAAGTTGTCATCAAAAAATCAATGTTAGGATGGTCCAAACATTCATGTATTGATGAATTCAGTAGCTTGCAACCTTTGAATATGAAGGTTTCGTAAAATATGATGAAACTACTGGTAAGCACAAGTGATAATTACATAATGCCCTATGTTTGTAAGTAGCTATTACATCTAACCATTAATATTTGTAGGTAGCAGTAGTGAAACTACCTTGATAGTTTTGACACCATGAGTCTACTTAAAGAGACAATTTCACCACCAATCAAAACATGGGTTAAGGAGCAATTACAAACGCTTCCTCTTTTTAACGATCATTGTTTGAAGTGTTTAGTGGGTTCCAAGGTGGAAGAAAAAAATGTAGTCTCTATTAAAAGCCACCAATCAAAACATGGGTTAAGGAGTAGTTACAAATGCTTCCTCTTCTTAACGATCATTGTTTGAAGTGTTTAGTGGGTTCCAAGGTGGAAGAACAAAAATGCAGTCTCTATTAAAAGCTACCAATCAAAACATGGGTTAAGGATCAGTTACAAATGATTACTCTTCTTAACGATCATTGTTTGAAGTGTTTAGTAGATTCCAAGGTGGAAGAATAAAAATACAATGTCTATTAAAAACAAAGAACATTAAAGAAGTCACTGAAAAAGCACAAAACTAAATTCATATTATAATTCATAAATTTGAATCCTTATTCATATTTTCTCATTATTTCTTAAATATAAATGATTATTCTAAATAAGAAATACAATATAATCATGATACCACTTTATTTCAAAATCGATACTTTTATTAATACATTATATCACAACTATTAAATCCTAATTAGGGATATAGAGTCCTTCCCTCTATGAATCCATGACCAACAACTTTAAGATAAATCTTATCCCATACATATATCTTGTGACATTATTTGGAATTAAATAATAAAAAATAATGATATCTCACTCTTTGTCATATGTCCATCCAATTCCACCTCTAAAGCGAAGGAAGGGATGGTTGGTGTGGTAAACTGAAAGTGAACGAAAGTAATGTGCCGTCACTAGTCAAAAAAACTATGCCCTAAGTAAATAACACCCAAAAAAAAACACAGCCCTTTTTTCAATTTTAATTTTTATCACTTAAATGCCTTGGGGATATTCAAAGTAAGTCATTTCCATTTGAATTACAAATAGCAATGAAAAATTACAAATAGCAGATTACATAAATTATTATTTAAAAGACATTTTCATCGATGAGGTTGGTCTCTTCCACATTAAGTAAGTGGGGCCTTTTTTCTCATGAGTAATGATGAAATTTTAAAATTTAGTTTTTATTTTATTTTTTATTTGGTAAAAGAGGGGTAAAAATTTATTATAAAAGAAAATCCCAATACAAAACAAAGAAATCAATATATCATAGAAATAATATAAAGTAAAAATTAAACCATTGATTCACCATTTAATTAAACCAAAACTCGAATACACTACCCCAAGGTCCTAAAGAGAGACCAAAACAAACCATCCATGTCTTCAGAGATCAACCTTTGCAAAGTTTGAACATGGTCCTAAGACAAAAGATCCCACTCCCTACCATTCCAATCCCCTACCTGATCAGAAGCCCACTTAGCCAAACAATCAGCGATTCTATTCCATTCCCTAGGGACATGGACAAAGGAGACAAAATCCATCGATTGATTCAAATAGAGAATCTATCTAATGATCAACACAAGTTGCCACTGCATGCCTTCCACAACCTGCTCATTCAGAATATTAATAAAAATATGGGAATCAAATTCACAAATAACCCTTCTCCAACCTAAAGCACACCCTTTCTCCATAGCACAAAGAATATCTAGGGCCTCCATCAAATTATTCAAATGATGCCCCTTATAAATAGAAAATAAAAATAAGATAGTTCCTTAACTATCCCTCCCTAATCTCCCAATCCCAGCATGCCCAGGGTTCCCTCTAGAAGAGACATCAATGTTAATCTTAAAAACTCCTAGAGGTGGAGGAGTCCACCTTCCTTCTATCTAAATCTTACCCTTGGAGTTGCCCCTTTTCCTAAGATAGGGAGGTCATAGATCTCCTTCTATTAACTTCAAATTTTGGGCCACCTGTAACTTCCCACTAGCCATCCTAGTAAGAAAATCACACTTCACTGCTAAGGTTTCTTGGAGCATAATAGGAATCCTCTACCACAACTATTGAACTGCTAACTACCTCGCTTGAAAAATTCTTCAATTTCTTTCCAGCCAAATTTACCACACAATAAAAGGAGGACCAATATACCAAGCAACCTAAAGATAAAAGGCCTTAGCTAGGGGTCTTCCCAAGCTTATCCAAAAATCCACCAAAGAAGAGGGATGAACACAGGCCTGATTCTAGGCATCCCACCAAACGTGTCAAATTTCCCTGGCCAGGGGACACTGAAAAAACAAATGAGAAATACTCTCCTCACTACTATGATAGAGGAAGCAAATAAAAGGACCTAGAAATCCCCTCTTTAATAGGTTATCAGAAGTGAGGCATTGATTACAAGTAGCCAACCAAAGGAAAAGTTACATTTAGGCAACCCAAACTTATTCCAAACAAACTTCCACCAAGGGGAGCCGATCTCCCCAAACTTATATCTATCCAACACATGATATCTAGAAGCTACAGAATACACACCTTTTAGGTTCAGACCCAAGGCCATATAATTGCATTCCCTTAGGGAACTACAAACTCTACCAACAAGAATACAATCCAAATCCTCTCGATATGCCTACAAACCCCCTGATGGCCACTCAACAGAGTCTTTCCATCTGAAAACCTCCACCTAACCCAAAGATTGAACCAATTTAAAGTGCATCACATGACTCCACCTCGCATCAAGAAAGAGTTGCACAAAGGTTGTAAGTGTGGAAACTCTTCCAATATAGGTGGATTACCATCTCAAAAGTCATGCCAAAACAACACCTTTGAACCTTTATTATAGATCAAAAATAGCCCCTGCTTAATTATGTTGGCCCCCCTTTTGAGATTATTTCAAACTATGGATCCTTTACCTGAGACAATAACCGTAGGGATGTCAACACTTTCAACTCCCCCCAAGTACTTATAGTTAAGGATATTAGCCCAATCTTGATCCTAATAAGTGCACCACCTCCAATACAATGTGGTAGCCAAGGCCTGCCCATTAAAAATAGCATGCCGAAGACCAAGAACCTCCTCTTATTTTCACCTATAGATAAAATCCCACTTGACCAAACTCCACTTTGAAGATTCCAAATTTACAACACATAAGAATTATCTAGACATAGCATTAAATTCATTGATAAAGTTTGAGGGAGCCCCTTGAACAACACACCTATAGATGGGAAGATCTTGAATCACTAATTTTAATAAAGTAACTCTCCTAACTGAGGACAATCGTGTACATACAAAACTTGTCTAGGATTTTCTACCAAAAACCCCTAGACATAGTGCCAACATGAATGGGAATACCAAGATAGACAAGAGGAAGATTTCCAATTTGTAATCTAAGAATCCCAGCAATCATGTTCTGAATAAGATGAGGAGTATTAAATAAAAATATGAAAGATTTATCTTCACTAATCCTATTCCCTAAGGTAGCTAGATAAATATCCAAAGCCTTCCTTAAGTTAACCACGTCATTGACTTTGTCTAAACCCATTAAAGCAGTGTCATCAACAAATTGTAAATGAGAGTGAGCAGGCAATCTATTTCCCCAACTCCATCCTTGGATCAATCCTTAAGCCACATGATATTTTATGAGTCTCCCCAATCCCTCAACCAAAAATGATAAACAAGTATGGAGACAAAGGATCCCCCTATCGAAGGCCCCTTGAAGAACCAAATAGCTCGGTAGGCTGACTATTAATAAGAATAGAAAAGGAGGTCAATGTAACACATCTCATGACCCAATCCACCCAGTCAGTAATAAAGTCAAAAGCCAATAGGACATTTTAGAGAAAAACCCCTTTAACTCAATCATAAGCTTTGGCCATATCCAGCTTAATGAGCATTGCTTTCTCCTTGGACACTGCCATTGAATTAATAGCCTCTATTGCCAAATCATGCCATCCATAATTTGCCTCCCATCAATAAACCCCCCTTGTTCCTCTAAAATCAGCCTATTGAGCCAAGGTTTAAGTCGTTTATCAATAAACTTTTTGATGATCTTATAGACAACATTACACAGAGCTATTGGCCTAAAAATATTTAGGGAATTAGCTCCTTCCTCTTAGGGATAATAACCAAGAAATTAGCATTCAAATATTTCAACATCTGCTTCTTCTGTGTGACTCCCTAACCACCTCCAAAAGATCAAATTTAATAATCTCCAAAATTTCTTGAAATAATTCAATTGAGAAACCATTCAGTCTAGGGGCCTTCTCTCTTTTTAATTGAAAAACAATCTTTTGCAATTCATCCATAGAGATGGCTCTACAAATGGTCTCATTCATCTCATTAGACACCAAATGAGGAATTCACTCCATAATCTAATTTTCCTCCTCAATAGTTAAGGGGGAGTCTCCATAAGAAAAGAAGAGAAGTATCAAGAAGCCTCTATTGCAATGTCATGCCTAGAAGAAAGTAGAACTCATTGGGAGGACACCAAGAAAGAACTACCACTCCCATGTCTTGTGTCTTTGATGGCATTATGAAAGAAAGAGGTATTTATATTTCCTTCTTGGAGCTAGTCAATCCTCAACTTTTACTTCCAAAAAATTTCCTCACGCAATTCTCATTTAGCTAACTCCTTTAGAGCTTATGTTTCATCCCTGAGATTCGCCCTAGTGAGACCAAAATCTCTAATCTAGCAAGTAATAAGATCCAATTGGAAATGAGTAGCTGCC
>JARHVA010000012.1:740000-897500 GCA_037957365.1 Torreya grandis
CATGTTAGCCTTTGAAAACTTGATCTCATAGTTTCTAACTACATGAAAAAGATCATCGAAAGATATATAAGTATTAAATATTGCTTTGTATTTGATGGCTAAAAAACAAAATTTGAGAAACATACTTTATAATTCACTATTAGGTAATTGGTGAGTCATTTTTGTAACAATTGTATTGAATTAGAGCATGTATTAACTGAAATTATCTTTTAAAACCTAATCATTAGAAGTTTTAATTGATGCCTTATTAGATGATTCAACTACTTTAACATTTTTATTTCTAAATTTTAGAGGGGCATAGGTTTACTAATGTTCATGGATTATAGTTGTTATTTTTTACACATGTGATTGTATGCCATTGAATGAGCCTAATGGATTCTAGATTGTGAGTTTAAAAATGCATATTGTAAATAAAATAAATATGTTTTCAAGTATATTGAGGGGAAATATATTTTTTAATATATAAATCAATTTTCTCCTCCATTATGAACCACTATCCATGTTTCTCTATAACACATCTTTTTATCAGTTGAAACCTTTTTTATGTGATCCTTCATGCACCTTCAACTTGTCACCTCCTCTATATAATATCTACAACAATCTATGCCCCCTCATGCCTTCCTTACTACCACCTTTGTCCTTCTTTGCAATTGTTTTCATATTGCGCTATACATCTATTCTATTTAACACAATTATGTACATAAGGAAATCATCCAAAGATAGTCCAATTACGATGATGTATGTGTGAGATGTGAAAATTAACACATGACACTTGTAATGCATATGATAAAGAACAAGTGGAAGAAGAAGGATAATGTGCAGGTTAAAGAGGCACCAAAGGAAACAACACAACACGGGTGGAAAGAAACACTTGAATCATAAATAAAACACAAGGGTGGTAGAAACACAAAAAGAAACATAGATGATGTGAAGCCAAAAGATGTAGTGCATCTAAGTAACAAAAATAAGGATGGACAAGGATCAATCTAGGTTGATAGGAATATGTTGAGAGAGAAAAATAATATGTTGATGATATGGATAGGTGGAATTCTATTTGGAAAGGAATAAATAGATGGCATGCATGATATAAATAGGAATGTTAACATCTCATTTGAAACACTTGGATGAATTAGACATTTTTTTATATTTTGATTTAGAACATTTGGATAAGGATGTGAGCTAGGGTTTTAAGGATCTTTGATAGATTTCATGAGTGAATTGTGTGAGTGAATATCATCCTTGGATGGCGATCACTATATTATGCAATATTGAATGGATGAACTGTAAAGTTAGATGTATGATAATAAATATGGATTAATGTAAGAAAAGGTATGAATGTGTTCTTCTCTATTTTGTATATACTTAGTTTTTTTTGTGTTAAGCATTTTTAAATTATGCACATGTGCATTTCTTTCTTTATGTTCTCTTAACAAGGTTATTGGTGATCTCTCACCATGCATTGGGTGAATTCATAAGTCTTTCAGTTAGGTGATATGTTATCACTATGAGTATTCTTATATGTCGCATCAAGTCTTGTAAGTTAATTTGATTACATATTTGGTTTTTATAGATTTTGTATCTAGTTACATTTGATGTATTACTTCAGTATTATGTCACATTTATTTTATTGTCATATTTTTATATATACATATACTATATGTCAATTTTCAACATTCCTATCATTATATAATTCATATGTAATATTTCATTTTGGGATATATCAATGATCACATTTTTTAAGTGAGAGAATAAAAAAAATTGTATAATATTAAAATACAATGCCACAACTCAACTTATATAAACTCAATTCAAATAAAATTCAACAATTAAAACATACACATGTAAAGAAAAATAAGTAATAAAATTTAATAGGGTGAGTGAATGAAGTTGGAAGGGTGGAAAATGGATGTTTCTACAAAATACAATTTACTAAAAAAAAGTGTATTATAAGGCCTAATTTTTACATAATTTGTTTTGTACCTTCTATTACAATGTGCTTATCCTTTGGATGACACATCATACCTAATGAGTGCATCGAATGCCTATTTTGGTTCATGAGTTTTAGATAA
The DNA here is from genome assembly GCA_037957365.1 of Torreya grandis. NCBI lineage: Eukaryota > Viridiplantae > Streptophyta > Pinopsida > Cupressales > Taxaceae > Torreya > Torreya grandis. The sequence continues at coordinate 742,070 of JARHVA010000012.1, forward strand.
TTTGATTTCATGTATGTGATATTCTTAGTAGATCTAGATGATTGCTTACACATATTTATATGTTCTTGAAAATTACACTAGCATGTTTATACAAAGTTTTTGAGAATGTGAATGCTTAAAAATTAAAATAATAATGTTAACTCATTTTATATTTTGATAGGTGATGGTTTATGAAATGCTTCTATGTATGTATTGAAAGAATATACATGTTGTTTCGACTATCCTAGGATAAATAAATTTTATGTGTGCATTGATGTGTAAGACTATAAATGGCTTAACAAAGGATGATAGAATACATTGTAATGGATTTTATCATTCATTAAATGCATAATGTCCTTAATTTACACCTTACATAATTTATATTCATTTATGTGTTAAAGTTTCTAGCTTTGAATTTTGGCAATTTTAGTTCAAATCCCCTCTAATGATTCCTTAGAATTTTATTTAACGATTAAGGAATTCAAAATGACTATGCCACTTGAAAAAATCAAATGAATTGGGAAAGACACCTTTAAAGAGTTGTGTAAAGTGAATCTTAGATATTTCAAGGTGAAATTAGTGCCTTTTGACCATAAAGAAAACACACGAGTAATTTTAAGAGTCTTAGAAGACTTTTAGGACAACTTATGTCATCATTAATTGTATTGGAAGGGGCAAACATTTATTGATTGTGGGAGATGCATGGTTACAATCATGTATTATAAAAAGAGAATGGGATTTGTAAGAGGAGTAAATGTTGGAAAAGAATTTTAGAGAATCACAAAAGAATGGGAAGGGAAGCCATATTTGTTCAAACCTTGGCCATTATTAAAATGGAGTTTGAACTCAAGTTTAGGGTGACTAGGAGGAAATAGTGGGAGATGGATGCTAGTTAAAATCTAAACCTTAGTGAAAGGGATGATACTTCTCAAATGGATAAATTGAGGTAGGAAGTACATGTTTACCTTTATATTTAATGTATTTATTTAAAAAATAACCTCTTGTTACCATCCTTAAAATATTATAAGATCATTATAAATTGGAAAGGACTTTGGCTTGAAATCCTCTACTTATTTTGTACATGTTTTTAGCTTAAGGTCAATTCCTTTTGCCAACCCTTTTAAGGGTATTTTTTTGGATGTAAATTATTTATTACATCATTAGGACTTAAGTTTTCATCTATCATCAGTTATAGATCTTCAACAACTTCCTATTCTCTTTGACACTATCATTTAGATTAGGACACTAGCATTAACGTTAGTGTCCCAAATTTGATGCTAGTGTCTATACCCTACACACATTCAAATTTACAAATATTTTGATATGTACGAGTTAGCCTATAGTATTAACTTAACCCTCCTATGAATCTTTTTCCAAATGATACATTATAAATACAAAAGAAATCCCACTCATTAATCATCTAGCAAATACTAATCAAGATCACTAAATCATTCGCACAATTGAGTTATGATGCCCTATTCTTCCCTATTTTCATATGAGTCATAGGACCAGTATTATTACAAGTCTAAAGCATTCAAAGAGTAGCCCATGAGTATTATTTTTCAACTTACAAGTTAGATCATTACATGCACTCCTATATAACATATTACACCATTGTTCACATACAAGTCCAAAACTATATCGATCTGAGGCCCTCTTTGGAGTATATGGCTATGTAGGTAATGTTCACTGATAAAGAGTTCTTTAAGGTCACCTCAACTTCACTTGAGCCCACTAACACTTATTTTCTAAGATCATATGCCCTAATCGAATGATGTAGGGTTTTGAGCTACACATTGATATCCAGAACCTATGTGCATGATCCAAATAATGAATTTGAAAGGCAACATTAAGACTTAACAAGTACAAGTGGAATTTATAGAAAATGACATGTAGTTCACTACGGATAAAAGCATTAATTTCCAAAGAGAAGTGTTAGTTTCTGGACATTGTAATTTACAAGTTTGAGTCCTTATTCATGTTGTCTCATTATTTCCTAGTTGTGAGTAGTTATTCTTGTTATGTTGGATCATTGTGAAGTATCTAAGAAGTGAAAATCAGTCTTGTGTGCAAGCTTTGAAGAGTTTAGTAATTAGAACTCTGTCCTTAAAATCCATGATTGGCAATAGCTTACACATATTTTGAATTACATTGTGGAATGGGAGAGCAATTTCTTCACCTACTAGAGGTTTTACCACACTAGATTTCCCCAGGGCATATAACTTGTGTTCATCTTAAACTTTGTCTATTCTTATACTTTTTTTTTTTTTCGTTTAGTTTGTGATAAAATTTTGATTTATAACAACAATAAAAATAGTATAAAACAATCAAGTCTATCAATCATCAATTGAGCTAAGAGTATATAATCCATTGTTGATGAAACTTAATATGCACAACTATGCTTTGGAACACTGACAATAAATAACACCAAAAAGAAAAAAGAAAAACAACACATATTCTCCTAAGTAAATATGTGCCTTCCTACGCATATTCTCCTAAGTAAATAACACCAAAAAGAAAAAACAACCCCTTTCTTCAACTATAGTTTTTATGACTTCAAAGCTATAATGGGCCTTTCATACTAAATTGTTTATTTAAAATACATTTCCATCGGTGAGGTTGGTCCCTTCCACACTACGTAAGTGGGCCTTCTTTTCCCATTAGTAACGATGGTATTTTGAAATTTAATAACCTTCCAAAGCAAAATTAATTTTATAATTATTTTCTCAATAAAAATTTCTTGTGTTTACTAAGGGCATGTGCTATAATGTGGTTATTGAAGATATGTGTTATCTTTTTATTATTATAAATTATTTGTTTTCATATTAGTTGAAAAGTAACATTCAATACAATTAAATCAGAAAATTATGGATATAAGTTTTGATTTTTATATAAATTTTTATTAGGTATAAACAAATGATAATATATAATATGAAGTCTTCAAATAAAATTATATTTGAAACATTTCAATTTTACTTTTTTAATTAATATTAGAATTCTTAACAATTTTGATTCATTTTTTTTTTTGATGCTTGTATATAATTTGTCCTATATATAGTACGATACTTATATATTTTAAAAAATTAAATTAATATTATATTGACATTGAAGATAACACACAACAAACAAAAAACACTAACAAAAAAGGAACTGTAGGCACAAGAGACCTAAAGGAATGACTAAATGGGCCCACATGGCACAAAACTAGGACCATATTATGTTCATAGATTGAAAAAAATATAGTGATAAATTTTTGGTTAAATAGGACCGTATTTGTAGGGTCCATTTTACTATTATGGCCTTCGAAAAATACTAAAAAAGACATACAACAAAAAGAAGAAAGAGAAAACGACGATGAGAAATAAAACTAGAATACAGATCAATTTGTATTCTATTCATAAATGGACTCATGACAAGATAAGGTTCATAAAATGATAACAAACTACTACTTTCAAGAACTAGTGTTCAATCATTCAATATAGAACATACATACATACATATAATAATGAAATTAGATTAAAAAATTAATATATGATTAATGAGATTTATTTTTATAAAATCAAATATGATTCAAGTATATTTTAAGTAGAATCTTAAATATAGAATGAATGAAGTTTGAGTCATCGAGAATTAAAGTTGGATATCCCACTAATTACAACCCTCTAATTTTTATTATCACGAATAATCTTATTATTATTAACATAGAAAATATATAAATAAAAAATATAAATTCCTTCTTAAAATAATTAATTAATTTAAATCTAAATTGTATATATTTTTTTTAAAATGCATAATATTTTAAAATGTATAATATTTTATAATATTTAAATATAAATATTATTACCAAATTATTTTTGTTGTAAAAATAATTTACACTTCAATTTTTTATGGAAAAAAAACAAAAAAAAAAAAAAAAAAAAAAAAATCTTTTTTCTTAAAATTAAATTGCAGACCACGTTTAACCACAAAAAAGTATTTAGGAAATAAGAAAATTTAATCCCATTACTTTGAAAAAGACGTGTGCCACCTTAGATATTAGACAAAGCTTTATCTTATCAAACTCATACATTGGCTAAAGTCCTCCGTAATCCAAAAAACGTCGATTATAAATTATGAAAGGAAGACCCCCGCCTTCTTCAGCCAATCGGAGCAAAAAGAGAGAGTATATTCCAACCATGGCACTATATATTGACTATTGGTAGCTTTTGTATCATATTGGAGAAGTCACATCCACAAGACCCCAAAAAAAAAAAAAAAAACTCTCAAACGAGTTCGAAATGTGTCACATTAAATGAAATGAGAAAAGTGTTTTTCTAAAAAATAAATTTGTATATTAAAAATAAATAAGGTTATTTTTTAAAAGAATTTTCTTGTCATTGATATATATGTAGTATTTATAATAAAATAATGATGTGAATGTGTAATATAAATAAATAGATTGTAATTAAATATAACATATATAATTTAATTATGATTTAATTGAGTATTATAATAGTTACATAGTATATTTTTTTCAAATATATTTATTTTTAAAATATCGATAGATATTAATCTTAAAGTGTTTATCTAGATTTGTTATATAACATATTGATTAATGATTCTATTATTTGATTTTAAAAATTTCTATTGATTGGTGGTATATGGCCTCAATTTATCTATAACATTATGTCAAGATCAAAAAATATATTTCTAGGAAAAGGGGCTTGAGACTCCAACATATGCTTAAGATATTACGATTTTTTGACCGATTTATCTAATCAAGAAGAAAAAAATTCCATATAAAATTCAAATCAACATCAAATCTAAGGTTGAACTTGTCGACTAACAGTGAAATTACCATCAAATTTAAGGTCTAATATTAACTGTTGGGTAAGTGCACAGAGTTGAGGGATAATTCTATGGACATTTACCGTAACACATACTTGTTATAGACATTACGCATATGTGTTATGTCCATAACATGTACGCATTATTTAAAACTAGGATCATAAAAATTGAACCTAAATGTGTATGTGTTCTATATAGTGGAAGGAACACGTGTACATTTTGTATACTGAAAGGAATGTGTACGCGTTATCTTCACACTACACCAAAAAAACATAAAAGATATATTAGAAATGGCAGGTCTGGTCTACTAGCAGATGGTTTACTAAAATAAATGTTAAGTATAAGTTTACATTTATATTATAAATAAATTTTATAATATAAATGTAAACTTATACTTTAAATAAATTTATTTTAGTAAATATAAGAACTTGGGATCACTCTACATCTGATACAGTTGGTCTCACAATTGCACGTCTTATGATGTGGAAGATAGTTTTTCAAAATCTAATGTGGTCAATACTTAGGTGTTTTTAGGGTCTCAATATTGAACCTAGGGATTTCAAAGCATAACTTTTGTAATTGATGTCCATTTTTGGTAAACATATAGTCATTTTTTAGGTTTTTGTACCTTCCAAATTGCTTCCTGACATTTCTAGGAGTCTTAGATTTGTCAAAATTGAACTTTACAAACCACTCACTTTAAACTCAAGCCAAAGTGGTGTGATTAGGGTAACATATGTTACGTTGATGACCTACACACATCAAAGGATCACTTTGTGTTAATTTCACTTTTTCATTATCCCTCCCTCATCCCTAATCATTTTTTCCTCATACTTCATCACCCCTAATCATTTTTTATTCATTCATCATTATCCCTAATCACTCTCTTATTATTTATAATCTCACCCTCATTGACCCTCACCATCCCTCATCATCCCTTACCATTATTTCATCATCCCTCATCATCCCTTACCATTGTTTCATCATCCCTCATCATCCCCAATCACTCACTCCTTATCCCTTATTATCTATAATCACTCCTTTATTGAACCTCACCATCATTCATCATTTGTACTCACTCCTTCATCATCCCTAATCACTCCATCATTGACTCTCACCATCTCTCATTATCCTAATCACTCTCTCATCATCCCTTATCATCCATAATCACTCCCTCATTGACCCTCACCATTCTTCATCATCTATAATCACTCTCTCATCATCTCTAATCACTACTTCATCATCCCTAATCACTCATTCCTTATCTCTCATCATCCCTAATCATTCGCTCATTGACCCTCACCATCCCTCATTGTCTCTAATCACTCCCTCATTGATCCTCACCATCCCTCGCTATCCCTAATCACTACATCATCATCCCTCAACATTCTTAATCACTCATTCCTCATCCCTCATTGCCCCTAATCACTCCTTCATTAACCCTCACCATCCCTCACCATCCCTAATCACTCACTCATCCTCCTTGATCATACCCTCATTGAGCCTCAACATCCCTCATCATCCCTAATGACTCCCTCATCTTCCCTCATCATCTCTTCTCACTCCTTCCTCATCCCTCCTCATTCTTAATCACTCCATCTAATACCTTAATGGTGGGTGCAGTAGCTTCTTTTTTGTGCCCAATTCGATTACTTTCCAATTCTAAATTTTACTCACTCAAATAAGGCCCAAAGAAACTCTTCCTTTACTCAAATAAATTTCCACTTATCCCCTATACATTAAATTCAAACTCATATGTATTTTCTTGTATAGTTTGATATTTTTGCCTTAAATTCTAAAATCCTATGTAGAGGATTTGTGCATAATCTATAGGAATAAATTTCTCTCTCAGCTTCTTCTCCATCTTCCTCTAAATATTGATATTTTTTTTGCCCTTTCTTTTCTTCTTTCATAATTCTCCATTCAAAAAAATATATGTACTATTTAACCATTATATCAACTCATCTCATTTTAAACTACCTCCACACTCTGAAAATTCCACCTTGATTATTTTACTCCTTCCCTCAAAACCCCTAACCATCATTTCTTCCATTGATTGTGGTTTTTTTTTCATCTTCTTGATAAATTTATTTTTCATGCTCATCTTATTCCTTTGTTTCATCTCCCTCTTGCCTCTTTCTTTGACATGTGACAATTGCAGTCTATTCTTCCACTAGCGTATATAACTACTGGATAGTTTCATTCATATGTGAAATTTTTCATAGTCCTTTTTCCATTTTTACACCTATTATTCAATCAAATATTTTTCTCCCTAAATTTAAATTTAATGCCCAATATAAATTCACAAATATAGTATCTCCAAGAGCCAAACCTACTCTGATACTAGATGGTGAAACCAAAAACTAACAAAGTAAAATATAATGGGCACAATTTACTTAGAATTTGTTGAGCACTAATATTTATTAATTCTTCATGAATGAATAAAAATAATTACATAAAATTATTTACATAAATCTCAACTCAAAATTGGAGTTGACATGCAAAATTAAAAAAAATTAAAAATCTCTTTAGAGTTAACCAACCTCATGATTTTTAACAATTTCTATTTTTAGAAACTTTACATGAAATCTTGGATAGACCTAAAAATCTTGACTTATCCTTTAAAAACTAAATTCACACTAATCAATTAATTTCAACTCAAGTTAATATCCAATTACAAATATATCTAATTTATTAATCTTTAGAATTGTCAAAAAAATACTAAAATACAAATTTGGATCCTTAGATGGTCACTTATGGCTTTAAATATAAATAAAAATTTACCCTAACTGGTTAACACATTTTAGGATTTCATTACCTTATTTTATATCTTCATTTAAAAAAATAAGAGGTCAAATGAGTTCCCAGATCAAAATTTATGGCCTCCACAAGATAGGTGTCTGCATCATTATGACACCTATACTATGAAAAATAGAATTTATTGTCCTTACCTTAAAATCATTTTGATATTTGAAGGTCAAATAAAATAATGTGATGTTTATATTCCTATGTTAAGGGGTTAGTAGGGATCTTCAACATTGAATCTAATTATTAAACCCCTAATCTTAGAAACTAATTTATAAAAATGTCAAAAAACAATAAACCACATAAATGAAAATAAATTTAGAGATATAAAAAACTTTAAGTCATGCACCTAAATGGCTCCATGGTAAATACTAGCTTCAAAATGTTATAAATGCTCTATGATTACTTAATCCATATGGAATGCATATTAGTGCTCAATACTTCATTATGAATACTCAACGTGCTTCTTTGTGCTAGATAAAATACAATGCTTGTGTATTTACTCAAATTTTATTTCAAATTATAAACCTAGTGGTGTACAAAACTCACACAAAATTTATATAAGTCAAGAAAATGAAACAAAGGGATTGGAGCATCATGACTTAGAAAGGACAAAAAGAATGGCCCAAGAGCATCGCAGGGGTTTTGAATAGACTTAGGAGCATCAAGGACATCCCTGACAAGGAGATATAGACTCCGAGAGAGAGAGAGAGAGAGAGAGAGAGAGAGAGAGAGAGAGAGAGAGAGAGAGAGAGAGAGAGAGAGAGAGAGAGAGAGAGAGAGAGAGAACCAAGGAGATGAAAAAAGGGTGAGACACAAAATAAACTTGAAAAAATGCCAATATTGCATAATTTTGATTAATTATCAAAAAATCATCAAGAAGACTAAAATCATGCAATTGAATAAGTAATAAATGCATGAATACCATTTTTTAGGTGTTTACATTTTCTCCCACTTTGAAGTGTTTTCATGTATACAAAGTATAAAAGGGATATAGTTGTATGTTGGATCTCTAGAACTAGAATTGGCGTACTTAGGAACATGCAAAATCATTATTTATTTTCTACACACACATGGGTCACTACAAAATAATCATATTAGATTATATAAATTTGAAATACTAAAAATAAATATTGCTTAATAATATATTTGGATCTAATAAAGTATAGATATGATCTTAGTACATCCCTAATGGAATTTTGAATACAATCTAAATGAAATTTTAGTTACTATGAGTTGAATATAGACACACAAGTAGATTATCATGTTTTTCATCACTTTTTGTAAAAAAATAAGAAGAAATTAATGCTAAAAAGGGAAAAAATCCCTAATATGACTTGTGCCATATAGGTTGAAATAAATCTCCATGTAGCATTAGTACGTTTAGTGATGATTTTAAAGGCATATTTAGAGGGTTTTCTACCTAACTATCTTTGCATCGTGATTTTTAATATTGATATATGTGCATGATTTGTTTTTAGGGTGGGAAGAATTTACATCTAGTTTTATGTCAAAATTACCTGTCACTATTTAATATTTATTTTATACAATATTGTACACTAGTGTTTAAATACATAAATTTGATATGTGTGTGTGTGTGTGCGCGCGCGCGCGTGTGTGTACACACCTACACATACATACATACATAAATATATTTAATAATCGGTAAAAATAATCTAAAATTGATAATTTTTAATAACATATAGTTTTTAAAATATAAATACATATTAATTTTTATATCAACAAGTATCATATTAAAAATTAATTTAGAAAAAATAAAATATTTGTATAAAGTATGCAAAATAAATATTGAACTCTCATCAACCATGATGGAAGATCTACATATATAATAATAGAATGATGCATAGTATAATGTAGATCAACACAACACGATATATTTGTAGGCTAAGATTCCTAAATATGCAATATATATTGAAATATAATAACACCCTTAAGATAGGTAACACCATATAATAATCTTTAAGGAAGGAATAACTCCACAATTATATTTCAATGGGGACATGCCCAATATCATTCTAACATATAGAAGACTCAACACGTACTTGATATCCTTTAGAATGATATTTATCTCATTTATATTGACCTCTATTATTAATAATGTACATGTAAACACTTGATCTTGATATAGTCCGACTCACTACCTAATGTAATTAATTATACAAATTACTCATTTGACCCAATATATTTGATGTATATAACTAACTAAGGGATATGTGTGCCACATGTCATCATCTCTATCAACCTATATACATTATCATATCATATTCCAAGTACCTAACATGCGATATCTCTTTGAAATGTTGTGTCATCGAAACATGAGAATAAATCAAGTAATGAGTGGTCTTTAAATCATTGCACACTTGTTTCCATGCTCAATCATCCAACCACTTGTATGTGATCTTATCATGTGATAACTTTCCAACCTTGATTAAATTTAAATCTATTTTTCTGATCTAATTCCATTCATTATCATATTTTTAACTCCATGTCCATGAATAAAGATTCCTCCTTTGATTTTATATTCCATATTTTGCTGCACTATTTTGATTCCATACATGACCATAGTATTTATTTCTTAGATTCCATTCATATCCATAATGATTTCTCCACTAATTACATATGACATGATCCATTGCACTAATATGATTCCATGTATAAACATATTTTTATATCCATTGATTCAATGTGTTGCCATATTGATTGTTTATTTGATTCCATGTATATCCAAAATGGTTGTTGTTATGATGCTCCCTTGCGTGCCTCAATGAATTTTTCCTCACATGATGATGTCAGTGTCTATATGCCCTAAAATTAATATCCTTTTTTGATACTTTAACCTTTTCTTCTACCTCTTCCACCTTTTCATTTGTTAGTGCCTTTGTTTCTTGAGTAGATGAAGTGTTATTCTTTGATTGTACCATCTCTTCATATTTTTATTCATCTAAATCTTCCTTATGCTCTTTTTCACCATCTTAAACTTGATCCTCATTCTCTACCTTGAGCCATATTTATTCTTCACTAAGTGTGATATCCTACAAAGTGACCTTATTTTTCTTGTAAAAAAGCTTCATGAACTTGTTCTGCACATTAACATTGATTGAGGTTATCCAAAAACAATATCCAAACCATCCATATCCAAATCATAAAAATATGAATGTAATGTGTATTTGTCCACAATAATCTTTAAATATTCATAAAATTTAATACTCTTACCATCTACTTGAGATTCATTCATATTATTTTCTTGAACATGTAGACATGGGGCCACATCCATGTTGATGAAGTTATATTTATGCTAGGGCTTATGGACACGGTTCCCTTCTCATTTTGAGTACATCCATGAAATTGAAAAATTAAATATTCATTCTTTGGAGTTGAACTATTTGAACCATTATCCTCAAGCACATGAATATCACCATCAATATGTATCATACTCATTATCCTCCTTACCATCATCATCAACCTTATTTTCTTCCTTTTCTTCCATGTCATCCTCATTTTATAGCTCAATATCCTTATCTTCTTATGTTTCATTTTCATCCCTCTAAAATTATTTCCCAACCACTTCCTCATCTTGTTGTATTGTGTCCCATTTATCTAATAAACATTGTTCAATTTGTTCTCATGAACAATTATGTTTGTCTAGACTCAACTGATCCCACCAATCTTTTGGTTAACCTTTAAGGTACCTCACATATCTAAATCTCCATCTCATACTCCAAGACTATTAACTCTTAAATTGAATCCACAATTCTATATTCTTATCATCATCCTCTCCAAATAATTTTTTTAACTCCATGTTCCACAAAAACTAGGGTTTCAAGAACACTAGTATTCAATAGATATCAATTATCTACCATTCTGTCTTAATTTGTATGAATGGGTTAGATTAATCTAATAGAGATATAACTTTGAAATAGAATTAATATCAATAGATATGGCATTCAAGCATACATAAATTGAATGTAAAATGTTCATCCATAATATAAAAAATAACATGAAAATGACTGTATAATCATTTTATTTATATAAATAAAATTATATAGAGAATATTCTCTAATAAGACCTCAAAGGATATTTTAAAATTTATGGATGCAAATTTTATAGTTGTTAAAGTAATATGTCAATGGTTCTCATTGATTAGAGTATAAAAATTATGTGCTTGTGATTTCTATGATCTTAACTTAATAGGAACTAATAAGTAATTTTAGGACTACAAGAAAAATTATACGCAGTTTTAGGATTGTAGGGAAGGCTTATTTGAGTTTGTGTTGCTCTTGATGGTGTAGATAAGGATCCATTTATAATTTGGTCTCCTTTTGATCTCTAATTCCACAATTGCCAATTATTAGTATTGGTATTTTTTTGTGAATCTTGTATCCCAAATCTAAAAACAAATTAGTAAATTAATAAATATAATATCTTATTATCCCTATTCATGAAGTCTATGGTAGTGTTAGTAGGAGAAATGCTAAAATACATAATAATAATTGATTTGAATTTTAAGAGAAAGGTTAAGCTTAAGAACCACATTTTATATGGTATGATTCACATGCTATTTAACCTCTCAAATCATAGGGGAAAATTACCCTTTCTCTCCTCACATTAAATCCAAAAAGGTATCATAAATTAATATAATCATTCTGTATATTAACTAATGATGATAAAATTAGTTATCACATATCTATACCTTATTATACTAATATTATTTTGATTCAATGCACTTTGAATTTAATGGTCAAGTGATTTATACATTTCAATCCATCTAATTCCAACTCATTTATTAGGCCCAAAGGCCTACCTATTGTCTTCACTTCACATTAACGCATGATTATTACAAGAAATCTCTACCAAACAGAGCAGCTAATGTTTAAAACAGTTATCAATATGCATATAATTACTAGAACTAATATGCAAACTATTTAATGGAAACATAGAATATTTTTTTTCTTAAAATGTAATTGGTCTAAAACAAATACATTTTATGGGTGATTTTACATCATTCGAGGATTTGAGGGGATGGTAGCCAAAATCATAGGTTTTAATGCATGCCAAAATTACTTACAGTCATCATTATCCATGTTTTTGAGTAGCATGAATGAATTCCATTTGGATGGGTTATAACCTATCCTTGCATACATTCCAGTATTCAAAAAATTAGTTGTAGAGGCACCGATGGAGTTGATAAGCCCATACGTTGATGCAGAAGTAAAGAAAATGGCATAAATGTGATGGAGTCTTTTATAGTTGCTAATTATGGATTCATTTACATTAAATTTGGTGATGTTGGTACCATGGCTTACACTCAAAAGCACCATCCATTGCTTACTCTCAGGCAAGCATTTTATAGGCAAGATTCAATGTTTTTTTATAAATCATTATTAGTGGGTGTGTTTGACATATTTTCCCAGCCTGAAGCAGGGATTTTGAAGTTGTAGATGACATGTTATGCATTCTTGTGGGGACATTGAATAATTTAGTGATATATTCTACGTTCTTGTCGGGGTAGTAGTATGGTTAGAACAAATCTATGAATGAGATGACTATAGTGATAGAAGTGTATAGGACTCTCAGAGATCGAGGCACGTATCCAATGGATCAAGTTATCAGAGATCTCTCTGGAAAGTTTGCATTTATTCTTTACAATTCCAAATCTCAGATTTTCTTCACTATAGTTGTATGTATCTCTACATCTTCTTTCACAGCCTAGGCTAGGGAAGGGTGTCACTAATACCTATGATATATGTGAATGATGCATTTTGGATACTCTATTCAACTATGGAAGTCATCTTTCTTTGTCAAATGTTATAGTTTCCCCTATAACATTTGAGGTTTGATGAGGAAAATATTTTTCAAAATTTGTCATGTTTTAAGTGTTTTCTTGTGCAAAATCAAAGATCTAACATCTACTGTTAAGAAAACAAGCATTAACATAGTTTGAATTTGTGTTACCTCTCAAAACATAAAACCCCTTTCTTATTATATAGAAAACTAAAAAATATATTTGGTGATATTCAAAGCTGCATCAAGATTTAAAGAAATGTTTGTTGATCTAAACATACCACCTCTTCCTTTTGATTCTTTATTCTTAAACATTTTCTAGGATTTTCTAACTGATATTAAATCTTTCCTTCCAAACCTGTTGCTCACCTGATTTGTTTTCAGGAGATCTTTTTGTCTAGGTAAAAATACCTAGTACTAGTGTCTCATGGTGATTATCTTACATTCTCTTGCCTTTGTCAAAATTAGGTCTATATGGTTTCCTCTCTTACATAGGAACCTAAGAAAGGGGTCTCATGCTGGGGCTACAACTTCTATAATTTTGGGTATTATGGTCTCATGCATTATGAAAATTAAAAAAACTATTTACAAAATATATGTACCTTGAAATAAAGAGTAGCTAAAGTTTAGGAAGAAGTTTTGGAGGGGTGGGAAGTAGCAGGGGGCTAAAGATTGACATGGATGCTCCTACATTTTTGGTTGCCAAGTGTATATTGGCATCTAATCAATTTACTTTTTTTTTTTTTTTTTAATACGATACTCCTAATTTTTCTAAGCAATATTTATTGCATAAATTTTTAAAATGCATGAGACTGCTCATCAGGAAAAACTCTCCTATCATTTCTCAATAGCACTCCTTTAAAATAATTAGCTATCTCGTAGCATGGGACCATCCTCTAAGTCATAGGATTTGTCCTTGCCTTTGTTAAAATGGGTCGAAGTCAACAAGCTCTTGACTTGGCTTCCAGGGATACTTCTGAACATATCTCACCCTTCCAATTCACTCGCAGGGATTATTCATAAAGTTCTTTTATTTTAAATATCTTAGAGTGAAATATTTTTGTACAACATTGTGTAAACAATTTTTAGTTTAAAGTTTGGGGTTTAAGTTTTGCAGCTATGTTTTGACATATATTTATGCTAATTTGTGTATTTAGAGAGAATGGAATCAAAGACATGACAATAAAGATGCTTTATTACGACATTTTCCACTCAAATTTACATGCCCCAAGGAATGATTGAGAAAACATTGTATCCCATTATGCCAGGGTAAGATTCTCTCTAATATTCAGTTGTATGCTCATCCTTAGCACTTTGTTGCTATACACATATGCCTAGGTGATCTACGATTCTGAGAGTACAAAAATTGACCTTGGATTACTTTATTCAATTTTATAGTCATTTAGCTATTTTGGCTTCTAATTTTTATGTGGCAATATCGACATGGATCTGCATTTGGTATCAATTATATTCTATTTAAGCTAGTCCCTGATGGCTAGAAAACAGATGATGGTGTCCAAAATTGGTCTATAGGGTTGCACTTAGCCTTGATACACGTAGGATGTGCATTTTTTATTTTTAAATATTTGAAACCAATGTTTGAAATATTTAGTTCTAAACTTATTTGAGTAGCTATTTTGATAATCATCCATAATTTTTTTAGCTGGATATATAGTCTAAAATTTACTTTATCAATGGAACCTCCTCTATTTAATGGATTGTTCCTCAATTCATTTTTTTAATCTTGTTTACAATTGCAGAGCCCTATAGGGGCTTGGCACCTCATGCCCTTGTTGTGTTTTCTATCATTGGCATTAGATGTTATATGTTTTTCGTCTTGCCCATGCTATCTAAATATCTTGTACTTGTCTCCACTCATTATTTGGAAATTAAATAATAAAAATCAAAGTAGGTGTATTTATCATTTTATTCTTAGGTCTACCTTTATCATTATGAGAATTGTTCAAGATCGGATCCCATCTTTAGATACCTGAAGATTAGAGAATATGGCATTTTTGAAAAGCCTTGATTGACACCAATGCTTTGGAGTGGTAGAATAGTATGGTGTGCAATAGATTGGGCCATCTGCTTCACCAATATTCAATGTGTGGTTATGTATTATCATATTTTCTTTATTGTTACATTTCTTCCAGTTTCCACTTCCCTCTACCTACCGATCGAAAGGAATACCTAACAATAGCTTGTAGTGTTTACAACTTTTGGTCATGTTGTCATATGTCTATCCTCTCTACTCTCTCTTTAATAAAAGTATGCCTTTGTCATTTTCATCCCTATTCAAAATCATTGTGCCTCTCAATGGTGAGGTTCTACACATATTCTCCTAGTGAATAGCAAAAAATAAATAAATAAAACTCACTCCTCCTTTCTTCAATTTTATTTTTTATTGCTTCAATGCTACAGGAAATATTCAGAAGAATACTTATCTACTAGGATATTTGAGGTCATAATAAATAACACAAGTCCTTTCAATAAAAAAAAACAACCCCTTTTTTCAATTTTAGTTTTTATCACTTCAATGCTATGGGGAATAATCAAAGTAAGTCATTTTCAATTGAATACTAAATTGTTTATTTAAAAACATTCCCATTGGTGAGGTTGGTCCTTTTCACTCTAGGTAAGTGGGTTTTCTTTTGCCACATGTAATGATGATATTTGAGCCTATGATGGATCTAAAATATGGATCCGATTTACTATAATTATGGATCCAATTTATTAGACATGTCTGGTTCATTTGATTATATTCGATTATGTAATTTTTTTAGATAAAATATTCATGTGACATTTCTTCAAATTTCTTTATGTAAATTTAATTATTCAATTAAATTACAATCATAAAAATAGTCTTAGGATGGTTCAAATATTATTATATTGATGAAATCAATACTATATAACCTTTGAATCTGTGAGTTTTTGTCAAAGTTGATGAAATCATCAATATGTGTAAGAAGCGATTACAAAACTATCATGATAGTTTCAAAATTATATATCTAGTTAAGATGGTGGTTTTTCCACCAATCAAAACACATGTAGAAGAGAGGTTGCAAACACTTCCTCTTCTTAGTGATGGTTAGTTTGAATTATTTAGTAGAGTTCTAAGGTGGAAGGACATAAATACAATCTTTATTGAAGGTAGTGTTGATGTAGTGGATTTCACCCTCTGAAGGTAGGTTTTGCTCTCTTCCTCCATGCGGCACAATAGAGACATTCCTCTTGTTATGGGTTGAAAACTTGAGGGATGAATCTCTAGATTAGGGGATAGCTCCCCTTGATGCACCTTGAGGCCCTGGATTTCCTACTGCTAACAATGGGGGGGATGAAAAGGAAGATAAATACTAAAATTAGAACCTAAACTAATGTGATGATGCACCAAAATAGTTGGTCTACTCAGCTTTGACATACACTTTACACCAAAGAGAATCAAGCATACACTTCATTCAAATGAGAACCTTTCTTACATAAATGTTTCAATAGGGGATCCTATAGAGATACAGGGAGGAAAAACTACCAGAGGTGTTATAAGACACACTATGAATAACCTGATCACATGCACCTATACTCTGAGTTAGACACTTCTTATTGACCTACAAGAGAAGAACTCACAATACACTAGATATGTTGGCATAAAATTATGAAAGCATGAAAAGGAAATGACTTAACATAAGATAAAACCATAGACATATGGAAAAGTACAAGCTCAAGGTAAATTCCTTCAGGGCTTCTCCATACAATTCTGAGATCCCTTTTTCTCAAATGAGAAGTTACAAATATATAGAGAAATTGGAAACAAATAGCTGGCAAATTAAGGGATGGAAACCCATGTTGAGTTAAACACTTATATAGAGACCACAAGCCCATGTTGTTGTCATATTCTTCCAATTGCATATGGGAGAGCCATGTTGTAGATGTCCAAGTCACTACCCTTGCTATCCAGGGCCTGCAAAAGCATGGGATACTCCTAGCAACTGACAAAGCCATCCCCAATTGTGTTGACTGGACCATGCTCTCTTCAATGCTAGGCACAACTGGTTGTGCATTAATGGTGAAGCATAAAAACACAAGATACTCTCCTCTATAGTTCAAAAACCAATCTTTTTATTGGTTTTTGGTAGAGACTATTTCACCTAAGTGCATTTACTCTTCTTGTTGATGACACCTGTGCTACTTGCCTTGGTCTAGTTGGTCCTTGGGTCTATGCTTTTGACTTGTCATGCTACTTAGAATGTTTTGATATTTTAATTTATTATGCTGCATGGCCACATTCTAGGTTACCCACATTATTTTATTTTACTTTGTTATTTCCCTTTGCCTTGGCTTTTTTCCTTTTGTCTTTAACCATTCAGGTTCTTGGGTGCTTGTTATTTCTCAGGCCTTTGTAATGATCTTTGGGCTTTTGGTAATGTTGAATTTCTTCAGACAAAATATCCAAAGGAATTCTTTCAGACATTTTGTCTGAAGGAATTCTCTTTTGGGCTTGCCTTTATGCCTTTCTTTTGGTGTGCCTTTGTGCTACACTTTCCTTTAAACAAAATGTCCAAAGGAATTCCTTTAGATATTTTGTTCGAAGTAATTTTTTCCTTTGATTACTTCTTTTCCTAAAGGGCATGTGCCCTTTGGGCCTTTTGTCTTCATCCTTTCTTTCTTAAAGTGCCCTCTGCAAAAGATTCTCCCATCCAAAAGAACCCTCCACAAGGGTAGGTGCCCTTCAAAAACTTTGAAAATGACCCTTCAAAAAAGTGAAAAGAGTCCTCTTTCTTGACCAAGTGCCCTTTGCAAAGACACTTACCCTTCAAACTTTTTGTAAACATCCTTCAAGCCATAAAAATACCCTCCAAAGGAAATCCAGTGCATTTTTTGAACTACTTTATACCAGGTCAGGTCCTTCAATCACTTTTACTTATAAAAGTAGACAAGTAATGCACCTGCACAAACCTGATTTGCACTAGACTAAGCAAAATGACAACTCTTAGCTTTTTCATTAGAAAGGTCTGACAAAGAACATTTTTTGCATAAGGTAGCAAAGTGATGATCTATCCAAAACATGGATTGGATGACCTTTTCAAGGAAAAAGTAAGGGGTGAAAAATTTTAGTTTTTAGGACCAAAAATTGGTCAACACAATTGGTGACTGACAGGGGAAGCATGTCTTCTTTGCTTGGGAAGACTGGTACCCACAAAGTCCATTGAGAATAGAGTTAGGATGCATCTTGGAGAATTCAACAATAGCTTTGTAAGGACCTAAGAACCAACAAAGATTTTACCCCAAACAATAAGTAAAAAACACACACAAAGGCTAAAAACACTACACATATGCATAACAACACTTAGGGAAAATGAGGAAAAATAAGGAAACTATGTACATGACAAAATAAACCTAGTAACAATGCTTAAGATATATCCCATTTATTGGGATATGTAGCTCTTCACCATCTAACTTGGAGAGTTGGAAAGCATTGTGTTGTTTGCATTGGGTGATGACATATGGGGCACTCCACAAAGCATCAAACTTCATGTGCCTTCTAAGCTTGGCTCAGTCCTCATCCCACTTCAAGACAATGTCACCTTCTAAGAATCTCATTGGCATAGACCTTTTATCAAAATGCTTCTTTGTTTGCTATTGGTGGCTGGTCATGGCATCCATGTCTTGGTCTCTCACTTCTTGAAGCTCCATTAGCTCACAATACATGACTTCCTGGCTGTCACTCTCCACCAATTGTAGATGATGGGTAAGATCCAAGGCTGGTAACTCAAGTAAGTAGGAAGTCTAGATTCCCTTCCATACACAAGTGTGTATGGTGAATTTTTGATCACCCTGTTTGGAGTGATCCTATTTACCCAAAGCGCTGTCTTCAACTTGTCATGCTAAGTCCTTTGATTTTCCTCCATTGTCCTTTTTATGATCCTAATCAAATTCTTGTTTGTGGACTCAACCATCCCATTCCCTTGTGGATAGTAGTTAGAAGAAGTGTATAGATAGATGCCATACTTTAATGCCCACTCACTTGTCTTAGTTCCCAAGAAATCCAATGCATTATGTTAAATGATTGTGGTTGGGACCCCAAATCTTGTCACTATGCCTTCATAGAAGTCTAGGACTACACTCTCATTGGACTCTTTCAAAGCTACGGCCTCTCCCCACCTTGTGAAATAATCTATGGTAGTCAAAACCCACTTGTGTCCAGCACTAGAAGGAGGATTGATCAACCCTATGAAGTCCAACCCCCATTGTATGAATGATTGTTCCACCTGAATAGGATGAAGAGGCATGGCAACCAACCATTGCTTCCCATCAAAGAAGTCACATTTTTGACATTTCCTCACCCAAGCATGAGTGTATTTAAACAAATTGGTCCAAAATTAACCAACCCTCATAATCCTTGCAACTATGGCCTTGGGAGCAAAGTGGCCACCAGCTGGTCCATCATTGAACTCAGACAGTACCTTATCGACTTGGCCTGGATCAATGCATCTCAAGAGCACCCCTGAAAAGTCTTTCCTAAACAACACTCCATTAACTAGGACATAAGGAAGAGATTGGAGTCTAAAATACCTCCTCTTGGTCTTATCAAGACCTTGTGGACACTCACCAATTTGAAGGAAATAAACTATATCTTGTGCCTAACTCTTCATGACTATAGATACAACTACTGCAGGTTCATCATGGAGTACCAAAACATCCTCCTTTATATATTTCAAGTCTATAGTGAGGTCTTCACACATCCCTTTTCCTCTTACCAGCTTGGTGGTCTTGATCTCTACATCATACTCCATTACTTTGGTGATCCAACCTGCCCTTTTCTCATTCAAGTCTTAATTTAGCAAGAAGTCTTTTACACTAAGATGTGACACCATGATGTGAATTTTTTTGTTAGACAACATATGTCTAGACTTCTTCAAACTTCGTATGACTGCAAGCACCTACTTCTCAACATACGTGTATCTAACCTCATAACCTTCCAGACCTTGGTGGAAAAAAGCAAGATGTTGTTCTAAATTCTCACCATTTGCTTGAGTGAGCATAGTAGAGATTACCTCTTCATTCCCAAAGGTGTATATATTGAATTCCTTATATAAGTTTAGACTAGCTAGGGTAGGAGCTTGGGCAATAGCTTATTTGATGCCTTTGAAGCTTTCTCTTCTTCTTGTTGTCCACGTGAACATCTCATCCTTCCTCAGCATGTAAGTTAGTGGCTTGACAAGCTCAGTAAAGTTAGGAATGAATCTCCTAATGAAATTTATTTTACCAAAGAAACTTTGCATTCCCTTCTTGTGCTTAGGCAAGGATAATGCTAAAATGGCGTGCACCCTCTCTAGATTAATGGATAGGCCTTCCTTTGAAATGACATAGACCAAGAGCTTGCCTTCTTGGATGGAAAACACATATTTCTTTGGGTTGAGAGAGATGTCAAACTCTCTACACATTTCAAATATTTTCCTCAAGTGATTCAAATGTTCACTTGCCTCCTTAGAGAAGTCTGTCACATCATCAAGATAAACCAACACAATGTCATTGATCAAACCTTAGAAAGCCATATCCATAGCACGTTGGAAAGTAGCTCCAGCATTTGACAATCTAAATGGCATCTTCCTATAGGCATATGTTCCCCACTTGGTGGTGAATGCTATCTTGTATTTGTCACATTCTTGTACCAAGATTTGATTATACTCAGAGTAGCCATCTAGGAGAGAGAATCTTTCACTACCTATCACCATCTAAAGAATTTTCTCCATACTTGGAAGGGGATAGTGATCTCTCAATGAGACTCTATTCAGGTCTCTAAAATCCACACACAATCTGACCTCTCCATTATTCATCTTAATAGGGACCGAATTGGCCAGCCAAGAAGAGTGTTTGATAGGGAAAATGATCCTGGACTCAATCAGTTTGGTGAGTTCCTTCCTCATGAGAGGCTCGATCTTTGGATTGATTAGATTTTGCTTTTTATTGATGGGTTTGGCACCTTCCTCTAGCTCAATAGTGTGTTAGGCCAAGATTGGATCAAATCCCTTCAAATTACCATACTCCCAAGTAAAGGCATTAGTAAACTCTTGACATAACATAATGAAAGCATGTTTTTCCTCATTGGTACACACCTTCCCAAGTGCAAGCAACTTATCCTTGTAAATCTCTACCCTTTCATAATTTTCCTTCCTTGTTGACATGCTTGCTTTGTCTCTCTTGAGTTGGTCATCTTCATTGAAAATTCTCTCAAGAGTTACCAAACCTTTGGGAAGCATGTTGGTCTTTAGTTGAACAATCTACCCATCATACTGTTGTTCTAGCTTAGACTAATTTTTGGAAGCAAACTTAGCTTCTTCTTATAATAAAAGTGTTATTTGTTGGTCACTTTCAAACACCTTCCAATTGGTGACATTTTTTGGTATGGAGGGCCTCACAATCACCTTTAAATGATGTTGATTCTTGCTTTGCATCATCCCCTTTGGGATATCAAACTGAGCACCAACTGCTGCTAGTCTATCCACATGCTTATTGTCCTCTCTTGGAATGGAAGTGATGTTGAAAGCAGTGAAGTTCTCCACAAGGTCCCATACTCTATGCTTATAAGACTTGAGTAAGGAGTTCTTGGTCAAGCTTTGACCTCTCACTTGGTTCATAATCAACTCACTATCTCCAAACACATGAAATTCTTTGATTCCTCTCTTCCTTGCCCATTCTAAGCCATGAACAAGGGCCTCATACTCTGCTACGTTGCAAGTGAAGGAGAACTGAAACCTAAAAGTTGAGAAGTATTTATCCTTTGAAGGTAAAACTAGCATTGCCCCACCACTAGCTCCCAACTTGCTTCTAAATCCATCAAATAATAGCTACCACAAACCACAATCCTCTTGGTCTATATTCATCAATTTTGGCATGAAAGCATCTTTATCATGCATGCAGTAAACTCCAAACCAGCTTCTTTAATGAACTTGTAAGGATAATGCTCAAAGTTGTCATTTCCTCATTCATCTAGGAGCAGGTCAACAACTCCTATAAGGGAAGATGATGGAGATTGGTCCACTTGGAGCTCTTCTTCATCAATGATTACGTAGTTCACAATCACCACTTTGGGTGAGTATAGATTTAGGTGATCCTTGTGGATGGGCTCTGAATCAATATTTACTTTAGCTCCATAATTTGTCCTAAAAACCATGTAAGACCAATTGGCTACAAAGTATCCACCTATCTTGGATATGAAATCCCTTGACAAGAAAAGAGAAAAGTAAGGAGGAACATATACCACTACCACATCATGGGGAATTGAAAAGGTTTGATAGGCATGGAGAGTCAGATTCAAGCCTCTTGCCACTCCCAAGGTCTTAGCTGGTGATCCATCCAACTGTAGAACTCCTTTAGTCATTTGATCATACTTGAGGCCTAACTTATCAGCTATGCATTTGGGCATAACTGAGGTGCTTGCTCCACTATCAATGATTGGGTACAAATAGAAGGGAGGGACCTTCTCATCTTTCTTTGCTTGACCTCCCATTGGAGGAGCCCCATTTACTATCAACACATTATCATTTTTTGTTGGGACAGCTTGCTCACCTAACCCATATAAATCCTTTTGGAGTATATCCTTTTGTCCTAGTAGTGATAAAGAATCCCATAATGAGATGTTCATGTGCATATTTTTCATTTATTCCACTATATTTATTGAAGGATTTCCCCCTTTAGAGTTCTCCTTGGGAACATTCATTACCTGTGGTGCAACTTGAGGAGCTAAAGTTGCAATCAGTGGCCTATAATTGGGAAACTTTTGATTTGCTTGTGGTGAAGGAGATGTTATAGGTGCTTGAGTGACTGCTTGAGCTTCATCAATGGCTCTCCTTTTTGGACCTGGTATTGGCTGCAACACCAATATTCTAATTACTTGTGTTCCCCACATAGTTGACTACGTAGAACTCTCCTTCCAAGTAATTCGTAAGATTGGAATCAGATTGAGCCTGCTTGTTGTCCATCCCAAGTTGTGTTGATATCTCAAAATTTGAGAATTTAGTTACCTGATCACCTTGTGAAATCATGCTTTGATTTGGTAGCTCACTAGCATAAGCATCCTATTCTTGGCCACGCTCCAAGGGTGGATAATTGGGCTGCTCCTACACCAAATTATTTTGAGTGGGGATAAGAGCCTTGGAAGATGAAGGGTCGTTTGGATTATAGCTTTGATAAGGCTTGACATGTGTAATTTGACCTTGCCCTTGATTATAATTCTAGAAGGGAGGCCTATTTGCTTGCCCAAACTGCTAGTAGCCTTGATTTGGTCTATAACTCTGAGCTTATTATCTCATGAGGGAAACTAAATCATTGGTAACACTCTGTAGTAGGCTCTTAACTTCATGGAGATCATTTACAGGGGTATCAACTAGCTTCTCTTGATTAAGTAAAGGAGCTAGAGTGGGCACAACAGGCTGGACTAAGGGCTGTAAATCAAGAAAGAGTGGCATATGAGGTCTAGGAGCTATCTTTCCTACTTGAACAAGGCAATTTTTAGCAACTATGGCTATCTCATAAGTAGCAGGCAGAGTGTTCCCACCTATAGACTATATCATGACAACAATGTCACTATTTAGGGCCTTCAAGTAGTAAAGGAAAGCATAGCTTGGGGTTGGCCTCACAAGAATTGGGATTCTATCCCAAGTCTTTTGGAACTTAGTGTTAAAATCTTACATAAACTCATGTGGGGCTCTCTTCATGATGGTTAATTACTTAGCTAGAGACAAATGGTCACTTTTTTCCCCAAACCTATTGGTCAAGAGAGTCCCTAACTCATTCCATGAGAAAAGTGAGTTCATAGGTAAGGTCCCATACCAGTCCAAAACTTTCCATTTAAAGGACAAGGCTAGCAATCTAATGGCTACATTTTCTTCAGTGATATTATAGATGTTGCAGAGGTTGGCTATGTCTATAATATGCTCGACAAAAGTGATTGGGCCCTCTCCATTAAAGGGAAGAACACTTTTGAGAGCTATCCCTAGAATTGGGTCATATTGCTGAAGGTTCAAGGGACTTTGACCATTGAAGGCCATAAAAGGGAAATCCCTAAGGGTTGCCATGGCTTTGAAAGGATTCAATCAGGGTCTCCTTGAGTAGGTATATTTTATGGTTGGTTTAGGAAAGTGGCTTGCTACATAAGGGTGAACATTTGCAAACCTCAACCTTTTCATTAAGTTTAAAGGTGACTCAACAAATTCAAAAGGGACACCCCTAGAAGAAGATCTTATACTGACCTTTGGAATGGGACAACAAGCTGATCATTAACTAGAGACTAAGTTCCTGAATAGATTCACCAGGTGCTGAATATAGCTCCTTTTGGATTTTTTAACAATATCAAGACCAGCACCAATCCTAAAACTTGCAAGACAAAAATTTATCCCATAGGGCATGCTAAAAAATATTGACATAGTGGATTACACCCTCTAAAGGGAGGTTCAACGCTCTTCCTCGATGTGACACAATGGAGACATTCCTCTTGTTGTGGGTTGCAAACTTGAGGGATGAATATCTACATTAAGATCCCCATGATGCACCTTGAGGCCCTGGATTTCCTACTGCTAACAATGGGGGGGGATGAAAAGGGAGAGAAATACTAAAATAAAAACCTAAACTAATATGGTGATGCACCAAAATGGTTGGTCTACTTAGCTTTGACATACACTTTAACCAGAGAGAAGTAAGCATACACTTCATTCAAATGAGAACCTTTCCTGCATTAGTTTTTCAATAGGGGATCCTATGGAGATATAGGGAGGAAGAACTACCATAGGTATTCTAAGACACACTATGGATAGCATGTTCACATGTGCCTATACTCTGAGCTGGACACTTCTTGTTGACCTGCAAGAGAAAAACTCATAATACACTAGATATATTGGCATAAACTTATGAAATCATGAAAAGGAAATGACTTAACATATGATAAAACCATAGACATATGCAAAAATTTAAGCTCAAATGGAGGTTAAAATGCTTCTTTTGATTCATGGTAAATTCCTTCAGGGCTTCACCATATAATGGTGAGATCCCTTTTTCTCAAATGAGAAGCTACAAATATATAAAGAACTTAGAAACAGATAGCTGAAAAATTAAGGGATGGAAACCCATGCTAAGTTAAACACTTTTATAAAGACCACAAGCCCATACTACTTCCATATTCTTCCAATTACGTATGGAAGAGCCATTTTGTAGATGTCCAAGTCATTGCCCTTGTTGTCCTAGTCCTATAAAAGCATGAGATACTCCTTCTAGCAACTGATAAATCCATCCCCAAGTTATGTTGATTGGACCATGCTCTCTTCAATGTTGTGTGCAACTGGTTGTGCATTAATGGTGATGTGTGAAAACATGGGTTTCTCTCCTCTATAGTTTGAAAACCAATCTTTTTATTGGTTTTTGATAGAGACTATTTTACCTAAGTGCATTTACTCTTCTTATTGATGACACATGTGCCACTTGCCTTGGTTTGGTTGGTCCTTGGGTTTGCACTTTTGGCTTGTCACACTACTTGGAATATTTTGAGCTTTTACTTTATTGTGCTACATGGACATGTTTTGGGTTACCTGCCTTGTTTTATTTTAATTTGTTATTTCCCTTTGCCTTGGCTTTTTTCCTTTTGTCTTTAACCATTTAGGTTCTCAGGCACTTATTTTTTCTCGAGCCTTTGTATTGATCTTTGGGCTTTTGGTAATGTCAAATTACCTCAAACAAAATTTCCAAAGGAATTATTTCAAACATTTTATCTGAAAGAATTATCTTTTGGGCTTGCCTTTGCACCTTTCTTTTGGTAGGCCTTTGTGCTGTGTTTTCCTTCAGACAAAATGTCCAAAGGAATTATTTCAAACATTTTGTCTGAAGGAATTCTTTCCTTTGATTACTTCTTTTATTGAAGGACATATACCCTTCAAGCCTTTTTTCTTCATCCTCTCTTTCTTAAAGTTCCCTCCATAAAGGCTTCTCCCATCAAAAATTTCCCTCTGCAAGGGCAAGTGCCCTTCAAAAAATCTGAAAATGACCCTTCAAAAAAGTGAAAAGAGTCCTCTTTCTTGACTAAGTGCCCTCCGTAAAGACACTTACCCTTCAAACTTTTTTCAAATGTCCTTCAAGCCATCAAAATTTCCTCTAAAGGAAATTTTTTGCCTTTTACGAACTGCTTTGGACCATTTTGGGTCCTTCAATCACTTCTACTTATAAAAGTAGACAAATAATGCACCTGCACAACCCTGATTTACACTAGACTAAGAAAAATGAAAAAACCCTTGGCTTTTTCATTGGAAAGGTCTGGCAGAGAAAACATTTTTTGCACAAAGCAGTAGAGGGATGATCTAGCCAAAACATGGATTGGATGACCTTTGCAAGGAAAAAGGAGGGGGTGCCAAATTTTGGTTTGTAGGGCCAGAAATTAGTCAATAGGTAGAAAACATAAAAAAAGTTTAATGAGAAATCTTGAAACTAGATTCACATTGAAATTTTCAAGTTTGTGTCCTTATTCATGTTGTCTCATTATAATCCATCTAATTCCAACTCATTTATAATGTGACTTTTGATGTAGTGCACTTTTGATTTAATTATCAAGCGAATCATACATTGTAATCCATCTAATTCTAACTCATTTATTATATCCTCTATTAATCACATTAAGTGTTGTTATATTTTTTTGTGTTATCCATGCCAACTCATTGTACATTGACACAAAATAAAATGGTGAAAAAATAAATAAATATTAAAAAATAACATTGAAATGAATATATAATTATTATATTCATGCAAATACAATTAAATGGAATATTCCAACACCTTAGATAATATTCTAAAATTTATAAATGCAAATTTTATAGTTGTTAAAGTAATGTTTTGTCAAAAAAAATCATTGATAAAAGGAGATAAATTATTTACTTAAATTAATTCTTATAGTCTTAACTGGTTGAGAACTAACAACTAATAGTGCCTCTTTATTTCAAAAGTAAATACTTTTATAAGCATGTCCTATCACAACTATTGAATCTCTATCCCGAATATAGAGTCCTTCCTCCTATGAAACCACACCCAACTACTTTAAGATAAAACATGTCCCATCTATATATTTTATACTTGTCTCCACTAGTGATATTATTTAGAAATTACATAATAAAAAAAAATTAGGTAAATTTTTCATTTTGTTTTTAAGTCTACTTTAAAAAGAGTAGTCTTCAAAAATGTATATTATCTTTTGATACCCTTAGCCTAGGGAATATGCCACTTTTGAAGTCTTGATTGACTGCAAATGTTTTGGATTGATTGCATATGACTTTTTCAAGATCAGAGCCATCTGGTTCATCTTTCTTTCGAGTAGATTAGAATAAAAAATGAATGTACACTCTACTATCTCTTTATGGGTGTTTATAACTTTGGTCATCTTGTCATATGTGTGTTCAATTTCACTAGTTAATGAAAGGAATGTACACTATACTCTCTCTTTTCAAAAAGCATTTCATTTGTTGTTGCCATCGCTATTCAAAATCAATGTGCCTATTGGCAATGAGGTCATATGCATATTCTCCTAAATAATAACACTAGGAAGTAGGATTTGTCTCATGGTATAAACATTTTCTTCGTTAAGTGATATAAGTCTTTGTGTTTCATATTTGACTTGTGGCCTAACTTTATGAATGTTAAAAATATTTCCTATAGAACTCACTTGGAGTTTGTGTATGGAAAATTGGTTTTTACATCAACATGAATTGTATAAATATTTTCTATGGAACTCAATTTAAGTTTGTGTACGGGAAAGTGGTTTTACAATCACAAAATTAACATTGACATGGTCTAAATATTATTGTATTGGTCAAGTCAACAAAATATAACCTTTGAATTTGAAGGTTTTTATAAAAGTTGATGAAATCATTGGTATGCGTAGGAAGTGATTGTAAAACCATCGTGATAATTTCAAAATTATGCATATACTTAATGTGGTGGTTTTTCCACCAATCAAAACATATGTAGATGAGAGGTTTCAAACACTTATTCTTCTTGGTGATGGTTAGTTTGAATTATTTGGTGAGTTCTAAGGTGGAAGGACACAAATAAAATCTTTGTTAAAGGTAGAGAACATCAAAAAAGTTAATGAGAAATCTAAACAATTGATAGTAACTTGATTTGGTTGATGGCGACTCGCTCAAAACAAGGGCTATTTTACAAACTAAAACCTATCCTTAGGGTTATTCCAACATCGTAGTGTGTTGGTGGCATGATAAATTATTTAATTTGATCCATATATAAATAAATCGAGGTCTCATTTAAAAGTGGATTTGACACTTATCTAACAGACATATATACATTATTATACATTGAGAAAATCTACCACATTTTCCCCAATTTTGAAACCTATCACTATGAGAAATCACAAGCCAAGTTTGAAAAAATCTAAATCCAAGTCAAAGCAATCATTTTTAAGTACCAAATCCACATCATTAGTTGCATACATATAGTGAAGGGTCACAATTATACAATCATAATAAGTGGGAGAACTACATGTGGCTTGACTTCCTTCTTTGATGTATAATATAAATAGGAAATGGTTAATCATCAAACATGGGTAATTGGGTTCAAATCAGCCCATTATTTTTATCACATTTTTTAGGTTTCTATCCCTGATAAGCACACCTAGGAATTCAAGGTGAAGAAGTATAATTTTTGGATTTTCACACATCATTAAGGTTTGGGATTGCAAACATAGAGTAAGAAAAGATAGTTGTATGTGACTATAGAGTTATTTTCCCCCAATTTCATGTAGGTTTGTACCAACTATCAGTTTAATATCGACTAATGATAATAACTTATCTTGGAAATTGACCCAACATAGATAGAAAATTAGTTCTAGTATCAAACTAACCATATACCTGATTATCCCTAATTTCCAATTCTAAAATATAGTCGTGAAACTAAACAATCAACTAGAAAATAACTGTATCTTGATCTATTTATTAATTTATATATTTATCATATTCCATTTCTCAAATTAGATGAATTAATCTCAATCATTTACATTCACATTTATGCATGAATGCCATATATATTGAGCTTGATTACATTTCAAATTTATATCTTAAATAGACTAACCTCACTCATTAATCTAATTTAGGGTAAAACAACAACCTAAATGATCATTTGCACTAGTGATTGTAGAAGATACAACCTAATGACTTTGTGATAAGGCCCATTTCATCTTGTTTTCAGGTGAATGGTGTTACAAAGACTATTGCACATTTGTAAACAAAATTGGTATTACAAAGACTATTACAAATTTGTAGAGTTTTGGTTATTGGCCTAATATGCAGTTTGATATTTTTAAGTTTATAAGGGGATTTGTGTCAAGTAGAACAAACAATCCTATAAAAAAATTGGGTTTGTATATGCCATTACCAAGTATTTTTGGGCCATGTAAGAGTATTTCTATGGATTTTGTAGGCAAGTTGCCTATGTCAAGGAAGAAGAGTGTCTATCTCTTTGTGGTTCAGACCAATTTAGTATGATGTGTATTTTCATTCCTTGTAAGAAGAACCTCAAATATAATAGTGCATTTGAATTATTCTTTGCTAACGTATGGGTTCATCTATTGTTTCATATTTGGACTCAAGATTTATTTGTAAGCTTTGGGCTGGGAGAATATGGATACCTAACTAAAATGGTCTACCACCTTTCACCCACAAACTAATGGGAAAATAGAACTTTTGAATAGATAATTGTAAAAATATTAAGATGTTACAATAGGACTCATCATAAGACTTTAGATTAAAAATTGGTGAATATTCATCATTCCTATAATAAGGTAGTGCATTCTTCTACTATCAAAACCCCTTTTGAAACTTGTTTTGGTGATTTTCCAAGTTGTGTGCATTTGGTATTGTTTTGATATAACCATACAAAGGAAATTAGAAAATGGATGTATGGTCCACAAATATGAAAGGTTCATTGATAATATTCAAAATATTCACCTCCAAGTGCAAGAGAGGTTGAAGGATTCATAAACCAAGTACAAATCAAGGCATGATCAACATAAGACTAAGCATAGTTTCCTTTTGGATATAAGGTATGGTTGTACTTAGATAGAGAGAGACTCTAAGGAAAGACTAATAACCTTAGTCCTCTTAGGTATGTTTTGTTGACCATTTTGGTCCTGCAAGCCAAAATCGGTCCCCACTTTTCCCCTGTTGTTTTGAGCCAGTACATTTTTGATTTTTCACAAGTCTTGGAAGTTTCTACAGACTCTGCAGACGTTTCTATGGACTCTGCAAGCATTTTTCTACGGACTCTGCAGGTAGAGACGAGTTCCCGACACTTAGGCACAAAATGGACCATTCCAAATGCCCTTGCGGAGGGTAGTTCAGGACTCAAGTGCCCTTGTAGAGGGCAGGGAACTTTGCAAAGAGGCCACAGAGAAAAGTTGAAAAGGGAAGTTTCTTTCAAAAATTTGCTTAAGGCAAAAGAAGTACCCTTCGGAAGGGTCATTTCCAATTTTCCTAAAGGGCACTTTTCGAAGGCAGGCGAGTGAAAAGGATGAAGACATAATTTCTTCAGACTTTTTGTCTGAAGGAATTGCTTCGGATAAAAAGTATGAAAATTTTCAAAAAGGCTACGAGCAAAAATCCAAGGGAATACAAGTAAAAAGACTAAGGCAAAGGTGAGAATAATTTCTTCAGACTTTTTGTCCGAAGGAATTCCTTCGAACAAAAAGTCTGAAGAAATTCGTAGGAAGGCTGCAGGAAAAGTGACCCGGGGAAATAAGTGAGGAGCAAAGGAAGAAATCCTTCAGACATTTTGTTCGACGGATTTCAAGACCAAGGACCCGAAGGACCCCGAAGGGCAGGTGCCCTTGCGGGGGACTCTCAGTCAAAATGAAGGACACTTCTCCAAATC
Source organism: Torreya grandis (assembly GCA_037957365.1). Taxonomy (NCBI): domain Eukaryota; kingdom Viridiplantae; phylum Streptophyta; class Pinopsida; order Cupressales; family Taxaceae; genus Torreya; species Torreya grandis. The sequence goes on from JARHVA010000012.1 coordinate 773,390, forward strand.
CAAAGGATCACCTTCCCTTCAGAAGGGTCCAAAACAAGAAGCCCAAAGGAAAGGGAAGCAACAAGAAGCTAAAGGAAAGGAAAAAGCCAAGAAGTCCCAAGGGGTGACAAGCCTGAAGACGTCAAAATCAAGCACGATGAACTAGTCATTAGAAGTTCAAACGTAGTGACAGGTGCATAGACATAAAATTTAAGGCTCGTGAAATAGCTATTGATTTTGAAAAAATCCTAAAGAAGAGCCCAAGGAACGCAGTGACCCACCAAAAGATAGCCCCGAGGGCCGAAGGAGCCAAAAAGAGACAAAACCAAGAAGAGACAAAGTGTAGAAATAGACAAACAGTCCATGTGGCAAAGAAGAGGTGTCAACTCTGGAATTTATTCCTACAGTTGGAAAAGTGTTTTCCAAGTGGTCATCAAACGGCATGAATAGTAAGCGGTGTGCCTTGTTTTCTCCATTTTTCATTTATGAGCAGACAAACTGCGTGAATATTTGGAAGGAATATTCTTGTTTGCAGAAAAAGAGGCATGGCCCTTAATTTCACATTAATGTTTGAATGCCAAAGTTAAGACCAGTGATTATACAGCATGGTTCTAGCAGGCCTCTTCTAGAAGAATGACATCAGCAACAGTGACTTCCTCTCCCAATGCTCTCAAACACACATGGACCAACTTGTCAAAGAGCACCAAAGTATTTTCCAAAGGGGTGCCTTTACTTCTTCTCCTCTTTCTATATATTGGAAACTTCTCATTTGGAGAAGGATGCATCTCTCAGCCTATAAGGCAAAGCTCTGCCCAAAAATCTCTGGGTTTGTAAGGCAGAACTCTGCTAGATTTTACCTTGAATTGAGACTTAGCAATTTTTACCTCCATTTGAACTTGCACTCACGCATGTGTCTATGTTTTATTTTTGTGTTAAGTCATTTTCTTTTATGACTTTCATAGAATGATTCCAACATGTCTGGTGCATTGTGAAGTTTCTTCTACCGCAGGTCTACCAGAAGTGTCTATCACAGGAATACAGGCGCATGTGAATAGGCTGCCAAATTGTGTCTCAGAACACCTTTGATATTTCTTCCTCCTTGTATCTCTACGGACCCCTGACTCACTGATATAGAAGAGTTTCCCACATCATATGAAGTGTATGGGAGCTTCTTCTTGGTGAAAAGTGTATGTTCAGGCCGGGTGTATCACCTTTTTATTTTTAGGTTTAGGTTCTATTTTCAGCATCCTTTTCCCTTTTCAACCCCCCCCCCCATTTTTCATTATTTGTTAGCAATAAGAAATCTAGAGCCTAAAAGATACATCAGAGGGAGCTAGCCCTTATCTAGAGACTCTCCCCCAACTTCGTCGGTCCCACAGGTGAGAGGGGAGTTTCTATTGTTGCATGTGGAAAGTAGGAGCTCGGCCTCCGGCCTAGGGTGCAATCCACTGCGTCAACATGTTCCATTTGAAATTATGAAATAATTGGGCAAGAATGCATTTAGTCTCGATTTGCTTACTTATATGATTTTTTATTTTATTTTAAATGTTGAAAACTTAAATATATTTGAGCCTTATATATTAGACAATGAAGATGAAGGGTTGTTTCTACCTTTAATTAAATATATTGATAGTCATCTGGAATCAGAGGAAGAGGTTGTGATATATTAGAAGGATATGACAACAATAAGAGGAGTGAAAAAGCATTAACTAGTTGGGTTAAAGGTTTAACTAACTGATAAAGCCAAACAGTCCTATAATGTAAACACGAGGAATATAATTACTCACTTAAAATTTTATTGAAGCTTTTAAGAAATTAAAATCCTCAAATTATGGAAGCATGATCCAAAATATAGATCTAATTTGCTAGACATGTTGTCTAGTTCATTCCACTATACTTAATTATGTAATTTATGTATGTAAAACACTATGTATGACACTTAATCAATATTTTTAATGTAAATTTATCTATCTAGTTAAGTTACTATCAAATAATCAGTGTTGGGATTGTTCGACCATTCTTGTATTGATGAATTCAATAATGTATAGCCTTTCAATCTGAAGGTTTCATTAAAGAATTCAACAAGAAGTCTAAAGTATTTAGAGGTTTCCAAGGTCGAAAGGAATAAATTTAGTCTATGTTTAAGACAAAGAACATTAGATAATTTAGATAGAAGTCTTGAACGTGGATTCACATTGTAGTGTGCAATCGTGAGTCCTTGTTCATATTGTCTCATTGTGTTATTCTATGTTGGATCACTGTGAAATGTGTAAGAAATGTAAAGTAGTCATGCATGAAAGCTTTGGATAATGTAGTAATGATAAATCTATCAATCAATTCCATGTTTGGAAATAACATGTATAATTTTTTATTTACATAGTGGAAGGGGAGAGCAATTTCCAGACCCATAGGAGTTTTTCCCACACTGGTTTCTCCAAGTTATAGAATGTGTTCATCTTATGATTTGTCTATTCTTATGCTTCTTTATTATTGTTCAATTTCATATACATTTAAATTTTCACACCATTGAAATTAGTCTATAATAGTCATCTATCAATCATTTGCTGAGATAGGACTATAAGATTAGTGGGGAATATCAACCTAATTTACAGATCAATCAAGAACTATTATTTTTTACTCTTAGGTTATTTTCATGACTATGATTTGAAAGGCTAATATGTCATCCAAAACTAGGGTAACCCCATCATAAACCAACCCAAACATGAAACCCATGTATTTTATGTGTCTTCATAATTATTATAAACCCTCTCCTTCATTTGTTGCATATAAAACAACCCTTTACTTGCTTCTACACCAAGTCACAAATATTGTAAATGAAAAATATTTTTTCTCCATAGTGGAGGGGAGAAATGATAGAGGTCGCATCATAGTATTACTTTATGACTGTAGTGAATACTACAAGTATATAGAAGGCTATGGGGAAGGCTTATTAGGATTCACTACTGTTCCTAACAACATAAATAAGGATCCATTTACTATTTGGCATCCTTTTGATCTCCAATTCCATAGTTTCCATTCATTAGCATTGGCATTTCTTTATGAATCATATATTTGAAGTATAAAAATGAAATAAAAAAATTAAAAGGTGTAATATCTTATTATCACCTTTCATGAAGTCTACCAGTTCTAGTTATATAAATGCACAAACACATGAGAATAATTGCTTTGAAATCTAAGATAAATTATAAGCCTAGGAAACATATTTTACAAGCTATTGATTCACATGCTTTACACTCTTAATTCATGGGAGGAAAATCACCCTTTCTCTACTCAGGTTAAGTCCAAAAAGGTGCCATAAATTAATATAGTCATTTTGTATACTAAAAAATTCTAAAATTGATTACTACATAGCTCTACCTTATTTCCATGTTGTTGTTTTGATGTATCGCTCTTTGAATTTAATGGCCAAGAGAATCATGAGTTGTATCCATTTAATTCCAACTCATTTATTGTATCCTCCATCCATGGAGTTAGTGTTGTTATATCTCTTTTGTGTTGTCCATGCCAACTCACCATACATTAATGCAAAATAAAATGGTAGTATGATAAATAAATATTAAAAAATAACATTAAAATGAGTGTATAATTATTCTATACATATAAATACAATTAAATAGAATATTCCCAACAACATTTTGAGGAGTATTCTAAAATTTATGGGTGCAAGATTTATAATTATTAAAATAGTATGTCTTGTCAAAGGTTCTCATTGACTAGAGCATAAAAAGTATTTCCTTGAAGTGACTCCTCTAACCCTATCTTGATAGGGAATAATAATTATTAGTGCCACTTTATTTTAAAATTGGCACTTTTCAGATATGTCCCATCACAACTATTGAATTTGAATCCCTATCATGAATATAAAGTCCGTCCACTATGAATCCCACCATATGACAACACAACCAAGAGGGCAATTTTCAATTTTTATTGTATAAGAGACAACCCCATGACTTTATGATAAATATTATATCATCTATCTTGTACTTGTATTTACTCATAGTGTGACATTATTTGGAAATTAAATATTAAAAAATAAATTAGGTATATCTGTCATTTTGTTCTTAGGTCTACTTTAACATTTGAATACTTCAAGAATGGATCTTCTCTTTTTATACCCAAAGCCTACCAAGGTGGTTATAAGCAGAAGGGAAAATTTTAGAATTATTTTACTTCATTTTATTATAAGGATAATAAAAGGCATTGTAGGTATTGTGATGTTGATAGTCATCATGACAAAAATTGTTGGAAGTTACATATAGAATTGCATATGTTCAAGAGCATAAATAAGAAGAAGGTTATGCTCTCTTTCAAAAGCAAAGATATTGGTTGTAGCTCCAATGTGGATGAGGATTTATGGTGTACCTCCATCAATAGATAAGTATGTTTGGGTAGTAGTAATGCTCAAAAGAGTGAAATTTCTAAGATTGCCCATATTAAAATTAAGATGAAGAAAATAAAAGTGGATGCTCTTTTTGATACTGTTTCATAAGAAAAGTGTATAAGCAAGGGTTTAATAGAAAAATTAGGGATAAAGACTTAAAATAATCCAAATCCATATGCTTTGGGTTGGGTGAAGAAAGGTGCAGACATCAAGGTGACCAATTAATGTAAAATAAAGTTTCATATTAATGCACATTTCATTGATGAAGTTATAATAGATGTTGTGGCTCTTGATGTGTGTAGTGTGGTGTTTGGTAGCCATTATTTATATATTTAGGATGTTATTTTCATGAGGAGAGATAATCAATACCATATGGTAAAATATAGAAAAAGATACATCATTTCAACCTGCAAAGTTATTTCTAAAATATCTTTGGTAAGTGCCTCTCAAACTAAAAGGCTTATTAATGCAAGTGGGAAGTTTGATTTACTTAGTTTAAGAGATATTCAAGATAAATGAGTGGTTTTACATTAAAAATATTGTAGGATGTTTACTAAAAATGATTAAAAAAATGTATGTGAGGGTTGGTGTAGTAGATCAAAGAAGTCATTAATGAGACCATGGGGCTACCATCAATGACGCCTATTAAGCACAAAATTCAACTATTATCAAATAGTGCACTTTCAAATATAGGGTTTTATATGTAATCCTTAAAGGATGCCAATGAGGTAAAATAGCTTTTAAAATATTTAATTAATCAAGGTGTAATCCTTACTAGTATTTCTACATGTGGTTCTCCTATTGATTTAGTACATAAGAAAGATGGATCATGGAAAATGTGTGTTGATTATAGAGCACTTTAAAAATTAACCATAAAAATTAGGTACCCTCTTCCATGGATTGATGATATTCAAGATCAAATTCCACATGATAAGTATTTTAGTAAGCTAGATTTTAAATCCAGGTATCACCAAGTGAGGATTAAAGAAGAGGTCATTTTGAAGATAACATTCAAGATGATGCAAGTGTTGTATAAAAGGTTGGATCTACATTTTGGGCTATGTAATGCACAAGTTACCTTTATGCAATTGATTAATGTGGTAATGATTCTACTTATTTATTCCTTTGTCATTGTGTATTTGGATGATATTCATGTTTTCAATGGAACTTTTGATGAGCATGTTGATCATCTAAACCATGTTTTGCAAGTTTTAAAGGAGAATAGTTTATTGTTCAATGAGAAAAACTATAATTTTTCTCAATAATCACTTGTATAATTTGGGCATGTGATTGGAGATAGGGAATTGAGGATTGGTCTGTCAAAGATAGAGACCACCATGAATTGGCTAAATCCTTCTAATGTGATTGAAATAAGGATTTTTTTGGTGCATTTCGGTATGTGAGGAAGTTCATGAAGGATTTATCTTTCATAGCCATCATTTTCATGCCATTACAAGTGGAAAGACTTTGATCTAGGCTAAGAAGTAAAAAAACACATTTGATATGTTCAAACACAAGATTAACCATATTTGGGTATTAGCTTTGCCTAGATTGCATCTATCTTTTGAGGTGAAAATAAATGCTAGTAATTATACTATAGGGGTTGTCCTACTATATGGAGGTAAATTCGTATGCACCATTTAGATTTATTTCATGTGGCAATTCTAAATTATTGTACATATGATAAATGATTATATGTTTTTATTCAATGAGTCAATAAATGGGAACACTATGTTATGGGTAATGAAACTATTTTCCACATGGATCACCAACCTCTTTAATATTTTTAATCACAAAACAAACTTCAGCAAGTTAGATACTATAGATGGATGTGGATTTTACAACAATGTCATTTGATTATCAAATATAAGAAAGGTGTGACTAGCAAATTAGTTGATATTTTATCTAGACCTCCTTTGCTTTCAACCATGGGCACCATAACTCTTATTGAGCCTTTTATGTGTTAGTCATATGTAGAAGGATATGAACTTGATGCATATTTTGGGGAGCCATTTATTCAATCATTGGGGTCCCAAGGTGCAGTATTTGAGCCTAAGGGAGATTAATACCTTCAAGATAGGTTGATCTACAAGTTAGGTGACCTTTGTCTGCCTAAGGAGGGAAGAGTTAGCTAATAAGGGAAGCACATATGTCAAAATTTGAAGTACATTTGAGTGTTACAAACACTATTGCACATTTGTAAACATATGTAGTTTGATGTCGCTAAGTTTATAAGTGGATGTATGTTACGTAGTAAAAACAAGGCTAGTAACATGAAGTTGGGTTTTCTTAAGAGATTATTAGTTCCTTTAGGACATGGGAGAATATTTTTATGTATTTTTAAGGTAGGTTTCCTATGTCAAGGAAGGGGCATGACTATAGCTTTGTGGTTGTGGACTGATTTAGTAAGATGTGTATCTCATTCCTTGTAAGAAGACCCTCAAAGATAGTGATGCAAATGAGTTTTTATTTTCTAATGTGCAGGTTCATTTTGGTTTGCCTAGCTCTATTGTTTCAAACTAAGACCCATGATTTGTTGGTAATTTTGGGCCACATTGTTGGAGAAGATGGAAACCAAGCTAAAATGGTGTGTCGCTTTTCACCCACAAACTGATGAGCAAGGAAAATTTGGGAATAAAACTTTGGTATAACTCTTGATAGGGTACAATAAAATCATCCTAAGACTTGGGATAAAAAATTGGTGTATATTTAACATTCTTATAACATGATATTGCATTCTTATATTAGGAAAACTCCTTTTGAAACTTGTTTTGGTTACTTAGCTCCATGTGCATTTGATGTTGTTTTGAGATAGCCATATAAACTAAATGAGAAATTGAATCTAGAGGTCCACAAAGCTAAAAGGTTCATTGATTAAAAAAATCACGTCCAAGTGCAAGAGAGGTTGAAAGAGTCACAAGCCAAGTACAATGTAAGGCACGCTCAATATAGGACCGATCATAGTTTCCTTGTCAGTGATAAGGTATGATTGTACTTGAGTAGAGAGAGAATCCAAGGAAACACTAAGAAGTTTAAGCTTATTAAGTATGGTCCATTTGAAAATTTGGAACAAGTGGGCAAGATTGAATTTAGACTTGATTTGCCTTCTTATATGAAAATTTATTCCATTGTCAGTGTTGAGAACTTACATCTCTTTGAGGCTTTAGACAATGAGGTTGAAGGGATTTTGCTACATTCAATTAAAGACCTCTCTCCTGAAAGTTAGGTGGATCTGGAGGAGGCTTTTATGCCACAAAAGAAGGAGAGGACAATAAGAAGAGTGTAAGAGCATTGGATAGTTAGGTTAATGGGTTAGCTACCCTATAAGGTATTCTAGATAAGATGTGGGGAAGATATTTCCTCACTTACAAAGTTCATGTATCTTTTGGGGACTTAAAAGCCTCGAATTGGGGAGGCATGATCCAAAACATGGATCTAATTTACTAGACAAATTGTCTAGTTCATTCCACTATATTCATTTATGTAATATGTGTGTAGAGAACACTATGTACGACATATCTTCAAGCTCATTCATTGAAATTGAATTGTTCAGTTAAGTTGTCATCATAAAATCAATGTTAAGATGGTCCAAACATTCATGTATTGATGAATTCAATAGCTTGCAACCTTTGAATCTGAAGGTTTCTTAAAGGATGATGAAACTGCTAGTAAGCACACACGACAATTGCATAACCCCTACATTTGCAAGTAGAGATTGCATAACCATTGATATATGTAGGTAACGATTGTGAAACTACCCTGATAGTTTTGAAACCGTGAGTCTACTTAAAGAGATAGTTTCACCACCAATCAAAACATGGGTTAAGGCGCAGTTACAAATGCTTCCCCTTTTTAACGATGATTGTTTGAAGTTTTTAGTAGATTCCAAGGTGAGAAAGCAAAAATACAATCTCTATTAAAAACAAAAAACATTAGAAAAATCACTTTAAAATATTGAAACTAGATTCATATTATAATTCACAAGTTTGAATCCTTATTCATTTTTTCTCAAATATATATGATTATTCTAATTATATTAAATTCTTTTAAAATATATAAAAAATACACTTCATTTCAAAATTGATACTTTTATTAATACATTATATCAAAACTATTAAATCCTAATTAGGGATATAGAGTCCTTCCATGTATGAATCCATCACCCAACAACTTTATGAAAAAGCTTATCCCATCTATATATCTTGTACTTGTATAATGTGACATTATTTGGAATTAAATAATAAAAAACAACGATAGCTAAAGCGAAGGAAGAGATGGTTGGTGTGGTACCTACACTGAAAGCGAACGAAAGGAATGTGTCGTCGTCGCTGCTCAAAAAAGCTGTGCCTGTCAGCGGCAAGGTCCTACGCATATTCTCCTAAGTAAATAACACGACTCCTTTCTTCAATTTTAATTTTTATGACTTCAATGCTATGGGGAATATTCAAAGTAAGTCGTTTTCATTGAATACTAAATTGTTTATTTAAAAGACATTCCCATCGGTGAGGTTGGTCTCTTCCACTCTAGGTAAGTGGGCCTTCTTTTCCCATGAGTAACGATGATATTTTGCAATTTAAAAACCTTTTTTTTTTCTTTTTAAAAAAGAGGGGTAAAAATTTATTATAAAAAAAATATCAGTACAAAACAAAGAAAGTAATAGATCACAGACACAATAGAAAGCAAAAATTGAACTATTGAACCATTACTTAATTAAATTAGAATTTGAACATTCCACCACTCAAAGGTCTTAAAAAGAGACCATAGTTAATCATCTATATCTTCAGAGATTAACTTTTGCAAAGTTTGAACACAGTCTTGGGACAAAAGATCCTACTCCCTAACATTCCGATCCCCCACTTGATCAGAGGCCCACTTAGCCAAACAATCATCCACTCTATTCCACTCCCTAGGGACATGGACAAAGGAGACAAAATCCATCGAGTGACTCAAACAAAGAATCGATCTAATGACCGACACAACCTGCTCATTCAACATATTAATAATAATCTGGGAGTCAGAGTCACAAATAACCCTTCTCTAACCTAAAGCACATCCTTTCTCCATAGCACAAAGAATAGTTAGGGCCTCTATCATATTGTTCGAATGATGCCCCTTATAAATAGAAAATAAAAACATGACAGTTCTCAAACTATCCCTCCCTAATCCCAGAATCCCAGCATGCCCAGAGTTCCCTCTAGAGGAGCCATCCGTGTTAATCTTAAAAACCCCTGGAGGTGGAGGAGTTCACCTTCCTTCTCTCTGAATCTTATGCTTGGAGCGGCCCCTTTTCTTGGGACAGGGAAGCCATAGGTCTCCGTCCATTAACTTCAAATTTTGGGCCACCTGTAACTCCCCACCATCCATCCTAGTAGAAAAATCACACTTCGCAGCTAATGTTTCTTGGAGCATACTAAGAATCCTCTACCACAATCACTGAACTGCCTTGCTTGAAAAATTCTTCGATTTCTTTCTAGCTAGAGTTGCCACACAATAAAAGGACCAATATACCAAGCAACCTAAAGAGAAGAGGCCTTAGCTGGGGGTCTTCCCAAGCTTCTTCAAAAATCCACTAGAGAAGAGGCATGAACACAACCCTGCTTCCAAGCATCCCACCAAAGGTTCCAAATCTCCTTGGGCAAGGGACACTGAAAAAACAAATGAGAAAAACTCTCCTCATTACTATGACAGAGGAAGCAAATAGAAGGTCCTAGAAATTTCCTCTTTCACATGTTATCACAAGTGAGGCATCGATTACAAGTAACCAACCAAAGGAAAAAGTTACACTTGGGCCACCCAAACTTATTCCAAACAAATTTCCACCAAGGGGAGCCGCTCTCCCCAAACTTATGCCTATCCAACACATGATATCCATAAGCTATAGAATACACACCTTTTGGGTTCGGACCCTAGGCCAAAGAATTGCATTCTCTCAAGGAACTATAAACTCTACCAACAAGAATATGAGCCAACTCCTCCCAATCTGCCTATAAATCCCCTGGCAGCCACTCAACAGAGTCTTTCCAGCTGAAAACCTCCACCTAACCCAAAGACTGAACCGATTTAAAGTGCATCACATGACTCCACCCTGCATCAAGAAAGAGATTGCACAAAGGTTGTAAGTGTGGAAACTCTTCCAATATAGGTGGATGACCATCCCAAGAGTCATGCCAAAATAGTGCCTCTGAACCTCTGTTATAGATCCAAAACAACCCCTACTTAATTAGGTTAGCCCCCCTTTGAGAGTACTATAAACCATGGATCCTTTACCTAAGAGAGTAACCCTAGGGATGTCAACACTTTCAACTCCCCCCAAGTACTTATAGTTAAGGATCTTAGCCCAATCCTAATCTTGACAAGTGCACCACCTCCAATACAACTTGGTAGCTAAGGCCTGCCCATTAAGAATAATATGTCAAAGACCAAGACCCTCCTCTTGTTTTGGCCTACAAGTAGATTCCCACTTAACCAAACTCCACTTCAAAGATTCCAAATTTCTAGCCCATAAGAATTGTCTAGACATAGCATTAAATTCATCAATAAATTTTGAGGGAGCCCCTTGAACAAGACACGGTTGTAGATGGGAAGAGCTTGAATCACTGATTTTAATAAAGTAACTCTCCTAGCTAAGGACAACCATCTGCAAGTCTAGTGACTAACCCACTTATGAAACTTGTCCAGGATTTCCTGCCAAAAACCCTTAAACACAGTGCCAACATTAATGGGAATACCAAGATAGACAAGAGGAAGATTTCTAATCTGGAATCTAAAAATCCCAACAATCTTATTTTGAATAAGATGAGTATCAAAGAAAAAGATGAAAACTTGTCTTCATTAATCCTCTACCCTGAGGCAACTAAATAAATATCCAAAGCCTTCCTTAAGTTAACCACTTCATTGACTTTGGCTAAACCCATCAAAGTAGTGTCATAAACAAATTGTAAATGAGAGTCAAGAGACAATCTGTTGCCTCAACTCCAACCTTAAATCAATCCTTGAGCCACATGAGATTTTATGAGTCTCCCCAATCCCTCAACCAAGATGATAAACGAGTACAAAAATAAAGGATCCCCCTGTCAAAGGCCCCTTAAAGCACCAAACAACTCAATAGGCTCACTATTAATAAGAACATAAAAGGAGGTCAATGTAACATATCTCATGACCTAATCCACCCAGTTGGTAACAAAGCTAAAAGCCAACATGACCTTTCGAAGAAAAGCCCATTTAACTCGATCATAAGTTTTGCCATATCCAGCTTAATAAAATTGCTTTCTCCTTGGATACTGCCATTGAATGAATAACCTTTGTTGCCACAATCAGACCATTTAGACTTTGCCTCCCAGCAATAAACCCCCTTGTTCCTTTGAAATCAGCCTATTGAGCCAAGGTTTAAGTCTTTCAGCAATCAGCTTCATGATGATCTTATAAAAGAACATTGCATAGAGCTATTGGCCTAAAAAGATTAAGGGAATTAGCTCCTTCCCTCTTAGGGATAAGAACTAGGAAATTAGCATTCAAAGCTTTCAACTTCTACTTGCTTCTGTGTGACTCCCTAACAACCTACAAATGATCAAATTTAATAATCTCCCAAAATTCCTGAAAGAATTCAACTAGGAAACCATCCATTCCAGGGGCCTTCCCTCATTTTAATTGAAAAATAATCTTCTATCATTCATCCAAAGAGATGGCTCTGAAAATGGTCTCATTCATCTCATTAGACACCAAAGGAGGAATGCACTCCATAATCCAATTTTCCTCCTCAACAACTAAGGCGGAGTCCTCTGTAAACAAAGAAGGGAAGTATTGAGAGGCTTATGTTGTAATGTCACGCCTAGAAGAAAGCAAAACTCCTTGGGAGGACACCAAGGAAGAAATATCACTCCCATGTCTTCTATCTTTTATGACATTATGAAAGAAAGAGGTATTTCTATCACTTTTCTAGAACCTGTCAATCCTTGACTTTTGCTTCCAAAAAAATCCTCATGCAATTCCCATTCAGCTAACTCCTTTAAAGCTTTTGTTTCATCCTTGAGATTCTCCTTAGTCAGACCAAAATATCTAATCTGGTGAGTAATAAGATCCAATCGGGAATGAGTAGTTGCCTTAGCTTAAAAGATATTACCAAAACAGTGTATGTTCCACTTCTTAAGCTGAAACTTCACATATTACAACCTCTTAAAAAAAGAGTACATAGCAGTACCAAAAGCTGGCTTTCCTGCACTCCACCAACCAACCATAAAATCTTGAAGTGAAAGTTCTTAGAGCCACATTATTTGAAACTTAAAGGAAGGATTCTTAGCTGATCCAAATAGGGAGATTGAAAGTTTAATAGGCCAATGATTCTATACCCACCAATCCAAAATCTCAGAACTTGTAACCTAATTACTACCAATCTAAAAGCTAGAAAACAAAAACCTATCCAGCCTTTCTAAGTTACAATTTACCCCACATCTTCTTTACTCCAAATAAACAAGTTGTTGGAGGGCTTCACATCCATAAGGTTTAGGCCAAAAAAATTATCTCTAAACAATGTAGAAGGATCTAATCTATCCAATCTCCCCTTCTTCTCATCCAAACTAATAATCACATTAAAATCCCAAGCCATAATCATGGAAAAAAAGGGGATAAGGACCTAACATACCTAATGTGAGACCACAAAGTAAGATTTCCCTGAGCATCAACCATAGCATACACATTGATGAAAAGAACATACTAACCTGATTCATAACTATTCACAACCATCGACAAAGAGAATCTAATAGAGATCCACCAAAGAGGAGAAACCTTGCATGGGTCCCATAAGAAGGCAACTCCACCAGAACTACCCTGGGCCCCATTACACTGACATTGACCTCTAACCCATAAACTAGAAGCTATGTTGGACATACCTTCCACTGATAACTTCAATCCTTGAATGAAGACCACATTAGGGGAATGAAGATGAATCAACTCATGAAAAACCTTTTGTCTAGGGATATTGTTCAACCCCCTTACGTTTCATGAAAGCACTATCATTTGTGAGAAGCAAAAAAGTGGGAATCAATGGTTTTAACTGACCCTAATTCCACCAAATTCTCACATGTTATCTTAACTTTCTCCTGATCTTTCTTTCAACCCATCTCAAGGGGCTTATCCTGTCCAACCTTTTTGAAGTTTTTTTGTTGGATCCCAAGGAGGGTTGGGCACTGCTATCAACCTAAGGAGTTTGAGTTGGCTTTGTCAAAGGCATGTTTGAGTGTTTCAAACTCAAACCAACTTCCATCACAACTACATCAACTGGCACCATTGAAACCTAATCTATTTCCATCTAAGAACCAAAAATCACTTCTTGAATGTTACCACAAAAGTCAACCTCCTTTAAGCCTTCCTGAGTGATTCCTATGGGGCCTAGTCCTTCTTTCAGCTCCTCTATGATCATCCCCTATTGATATCCTGCCCCTAAGGCATCAAAATGGTTGTACAATCCATTACTTTATTTATCTTTGAGAGTCCTCTTTTGGCCTCTACCTTTATTATGGGGCTTTACATAAATAAACCCCTTTGTATTTGTCTCACTTGTTGTAGCAGGGGCTTTCCCCTTATCCATCATAGGAGCAGGCCTAAAAGGCTTATCAGGTTGGATACCTGCACGATTAATTTTGGGTCACTTCTTTTGCAAATGCCCATACTCATGGCATATACAACACCAAAAAGGGAGAGCCTCATAATCCAATTGTTGAGCCCAGGTGGAAGATCCTTACTAAATTTATAGAGAATATGGAAAAGGATTGTTTAAATCAATTTCAACACAAATGTGAGCAAAATAGATTACCATTTTATAAAATGTTTGTTGCGAAGGGCCCACTGGTTTACCCAATAGCATCGAAACCATATGTAAAATTTCATTCCTCCAGAGTTCTAGCGTGAACTAAGGAAGCCAAATCCACATCAAGATCCTGGAAGGGAGCTCCTCCATCAGATTAAATCCTACATGCCAAAGCTTGATAAAAATCCTAATCTAATTATGGAATTATGCCCCCCTCAAAGGCCTTATTTCAGTCTGAAAATTTTGAGAACACCAAAAAGTAATTATTTGCCACCAGGATTACCTCCATATCACCTTCAAGATTCTAGGTACTTCTCATCTAGGATTCAATTAATGGTAGAGAGACATGAATACCTATAAACTTACAAATTAAGGCATGATTTGCCAAATAAGTCACATCCTCTTACACATATTTTGGTTGAATAACCAAAATAGGCCTTTCTTGGCTCCTCTTGAGGCATCCATTCACCTTGGAGACACGAGAGCCTCTGAACCAATCCATGCACTCTCCATTCACATCCTGAAGCAACTTTGAAGAAGAGGAATCCTCCCTATTTAGAGCCTCTCAAAAATAAATATTAGGTCCATCAGACATCTCCACACCCCACTAACCTGCAATTTTGTTTCCTTAAAATAATAGAATTTAAAAACTTTTTAAAACAAGATTAATTTTATAATTATTTTCTTAATAAAAATTTCTTTTGGTTATTAAGGGTATGTGTTATTTTGTGTTTATTGAAAGTATGTGTTATTCTTTTATTATTATAATTTTTTATTTTCATATTAGTTAGAAAGTAATATTCAATACAATCAAAGAAAAAGTTATGGATACAAATCCTAATCCTTATATAAAATTTTATTAGACAAGAATAAATGACAATATGCAATATGAAGTCTTTAAATAAAATCTTGCCCTAAACAATTCAATTCTATTTTTTAATTAATACTAGAATTTTTAATAATCTTAACTCATTTTCTTTCTCGGTACTTGTATATAACTTGTCTTATATGTAGTACGATACCTATATATTTATATAATTAAAAAAATCAAATTAAGACTATATTGACATTCAAGACAACACACAATAAACAAAAAACACTGACAAAAGAGGAACCCTATGCACAAGAAACATAAAGGAATGACTAAAAGGGCTCACATGGCACAAAGCTAGGACCATAATATGTTCCTAGACTGAAAAAAATATAGTGGTACATTCTTGGTTAAATAGGACCATATTTGTAGGGTCCACTTTACTAGTATGGCCTTAGAAAAATACCAAAAAACACATACAACAAAGAGAAGAAAGATAAAAAAAATGATCAGAGAGAAAACTAGAGTAGAGATTAGTATGTATTCTATTCATAGATGGACTCGTGACAAGATAAGGTTCGTAAGATGATAACAAGGTACTACTTTCAAGAACTAGTGTTCAATCATTCAATCTAGTGTGTGTGTGTGTGTGTGTGTGTGTGTGTGTGTGTGTGTGTGTGTGTGTGTGTGTGTGTGTGTGTGTGTGTGTGTGTGTGTGTACTGAAATTATATTTTATGGCCAAGTGAATCATTAAAAGTTGAAGAACTAAGACCATAAGCACTATGAATAGGGTATGGTAGGATTGGTGAATGTAACAATAATGAGTCATTGTCATAGTTGTTTGTAATGTATTCATTGTGTAGCCAATATATTTCATACATTTATTTTACTATTGATTTTGTGTTTGTCTTGGAAACATACTATGTGATGAATACATCCTTGTTAGATTTGACATATTATTTTAAATATGATGAATCCTATTTGAGGAATGTTTGAAAACTCTATGATGGTCACAATATGCATTACCATCATAATTTTAAGGAAATGACCTTGATGAACCTATTCATTTAATAGAAGGTACGATAATCATATAGCAATCAAGTGACCACTTAAACACATTTTGAGGACTTTCACTCAATCTTGAAAATTATCTTCATTTTCTTTGTTATGATATGACTAGCTTGTTGGATGGTCAGTCCACTGCATTCAAAAGCATTCTTGGCCTTAATCTTAGGTTGGAAAGTATTGTCATTACACTTAGCCTTGAAACTTGATTTAATTTGAATATTGGATCCATTAGATGTGGAGGCATGTGTCCCATATTTAATCATGCTAGCCTCTAAAAACTTGATCTCATAGTTTCTAACTGCATGAAAAAGATCATCGAAAGATAAATAAGTATTAAATATTGATTTGTATTTTATGGCTAAAAACAAAATTTGAGAAAATATACTTTATAATTCACTATTAGGTAATTTGTGAGTCATTTTTGTAACAATTATATTAAATTAGAGCATGTACTTACTGAAATTATCTTTTAGGACCTAATAATTAGAAGTTTGCAAGGGTATGCAAAGCATTTAATTTAATTTCAAATATATCCTATAAATATATATGCGTAGTTATTCATTTAGACATGAAGAAATTAAGAGAGAACCCATTAATTTTCTATTGGAATTTATTGAGTATCAATTATTTGTCATATCTATTTAAAAAATAATGGTTGAGTCATTTGCACTAAACTAGTTGATGATCTACATTATACTTGTATGTTGTTTTAAATACCTATTTTTTAAAGGGTGTTTGATTAAGATAGGCCCCCAAATCTACACCCCATTTTTATTGTGTTGCATGATGTTGTTGGTAGATTGAAGTTATAGATATGGGGTATAAACACTAGGTTCACATGAGAGATCAATCATGATAGAAATGTTAAATTTGTAAACATCCTTTCTCATTTATTGCTCTAGTGATGGAATTGTTGACGCAGTGGATTGCATCCTGGGCAGGAGGCTGGGCTCCTGCCTTCCACACGCAACAATGGAAACTCCCCTCTTGCCTGTGGGCCTGGAAAAACTAGGGGGAGAGTCTCTAGATAAGGGCTAGCTCCCTTTGATGCATCTGAGTTATTCCAATAAGTGCTAATACACACACACACACACACACACACATATAATGGCGGGGGATGAAAAGGGAGAAAGATTACAGGAAAACAAAACCTAATCTAAGAGGGTGATGCACCAAATAAATTTGACCTACTCACACTCACACTCTGAACCATAAAAACACATACGTACACTTTAACTGGTAAAAAGAACCAGGCTGCAGGAAGCTTAACAGGGAGGCTTTAATGGAACACACAAAAAAAGGGACTTACCATAAGCACTGTAAGAAAAGCACACTGTCTAGTAACCTCCTTTTGCCTCTGTGCTCCAGGTACAGCTCTTCTTGTCACCTACAGGAATGGTGCCTTGTAGATACCAAATGCATTGGTGTCAACCCTGTGAAAGCATTAAGAAGCAATGACTGAACACAAGACTTAACACTCAGACACATTTAGAGATATCTAACCATAATAGAGATAAAAATGCATTCTTTATTGATTCCAGGTGAAAATTGCCAGGGCTTCGCCTTACAATGTGAAAGATAGATGCTTTAAAATGAGAAGTTACAATATATATAGAGAAGAGGGAACAACAATGCCTTCTTTGAAAAAGACTTTTGGCACCCTTTGACAAGTGGCCCATGTGCGTCCCAAGGGCATTGGGAAGAGGAAGTCGCTAAAATATAAAGTTATGTCGGTTTCGATTCTAACTTCAAGTGTTTAAAAACATATGCCACATTGTTTCTCCATAACCAAGACTACTCCTTGAAGGCACCCACGCGGTTTGTCTACTCATAAATGTAAAATGGAGAAAAAATGGGTCGCGTCATTCACTGTTTGCATCCCATTTATGACCACTTGGCAAGCACTGTTTCAACAGCTGGAATAACTCCTTGAGTCGATGCCTTCCTTCACCACTTGGACTATTTTGTTTGTTTCTACACTTGGCTCTTTTGTCTTTTCCTTGCCTTGTCTCTTCTGGCTCCTTTGGCCCTCGGGGGCTATCTTCTCATCCTTGCTGGCTCCTTAGGCTCTTTTATTAGCAGGTCACTGAGTTCTTTCTCAAATTTTGTCCTTTTCTAGCGTTGTCTTCCTGGTTTTGCCATTTTTTGGCTTTTGTCTCTTTGTTCTTTGGGCTCTTTTCTAGTTGGCGCTCAAGAATTCAAAGATCAAATGGCTATTTCTCTGCTGTAAAAATGACGTTCACAGGCTCGTCACCATTTGAAAAAACAATGGCTAGTCTATTCCCTTGAAGTTGATGGCTTTGCAGACGTCACCGTCCTTGAAAACTCCTACGGTCTTTTCTCTTTGGCCTTTTGTCACTCCTTTACCTTTGGGCTTTGCTTTGGACCCTCCCGAAGGGGAGGTGTCCCTTTGGCTTCTTGTTGTTTCTTTTCTGAAGGGAAGGTGACCCTTCGGCTTTTGGAGAAGCATCTTTCATTTGGTAGCTGAGAGTCCCCCACAAGGGCACCTGCCCTTCAGGGTCCTTCAGCTCCCTTGGTCTTTGGCTAATTTCCCGTAGACTTTTTTCCTGTGGACTTTTTCTCGCGGACTTTTTTTTGCGAACTTTTTCCCCATGGACAAAAAGTCTGCAAGAATTGTTTTGAGCACTTTGCCTTAGTCTTTTTTAAATTTCTCTCGAGATTTTCCTCCCGCGGCCTTCCTCCGAATTTATTCAAACTTTTTGTCTAAAGGAATTCCTTCAGACAAAAATTTCAAAGAAATTATTCTCACCTTTGCCTTAAACAAAAGTCTAAAGGAAACTTACCTTGGCTTTTCTCTATGGCCTCCTTGAAAGTGTTCCCTACCCTCTGCAAGGGCTCTTGAGTTTGAAACTGCCCTCTGCAAGGGCTCTTGAAATGGTCCCTTTTGTGCCTAATTTTTGGGGACTCATCTCTTTGAAACAACCTGTTGAACTGACTGTTGAACCAAGCCATTGAAACAAGCTGTTAAAGCAAAACGATGAACCAGGCACTTGAATCAAACTAATTGAACCAAACTCTTGAAACCAACACATGTCCATTTTGCACCTAAGTGTTGGGAACCCATTTATTCTCTGCAGAGTCCATAGAAATGGACCTGCAGAGTCCGTAGAAATTCTTGTGGAGTCTGTAGAAAATCTTGTGGAGTCCATAGAAAATTCTGTGGAGTCTGTAGAAAATTCTAGACTTATGCAAAATCAAAAAATGAAACTAGCTTAGGACAGCAGGGAAGGAAGGGGACCAATTTTGGCCTATTGGACCAAAAATGGTCAACAAATTGGTGACTCCTAGGGGAAGCATGCCTGTTATGCTTTGAAACCAATTTCCTTAAAGTCCATTGGGCACAGAGTCAGAATGTAACTTAAAAGATCAGCAACAGCCCCG
The DNA here is from genome assembly GCA_037957365.1 of Torreya grandis. Lineage (NCBI taxonomy): Eukaryota > Viridiplantae > Streptophyta > Pinopsida > Cupressales > Taxaceae > Torreya > Torreya grandis. The sequence goes on from JARHVA010000012.1 coordinate 792,855, forward strand.
ATATATTCAAGAATCAATCACAAAGATTTACCCCAAAAGGAAACGAAAACATACACAAAACTAAAAAAGCTGCTAACATGTGCAAAAGGCACTTAGGGAACATGAGAAAAGCAAGGGAAATATATACATGGTGGAAAAGGGGCTCATGGTAATGCTTAAGATGTATCCCATTAACTGGGATATACATTTCTTCACCATCTAACTTGGAGAGTTGGAATGCATTATGCTGCTTGCACTGAGTGATGATGTATGGGCCACTCCATAGGGCGTCAAACTTCACGTGCTTTTTGTTAAGTTGTGGAGCTAAAAGCTTCACTGTTATGCAAATGGTGGAGGTTGCTGAGTTACAGAGTAACTGACATCGGTCAGGCCAACCGACATCGGTCATCTTCAGCTACATAGTAACCGGCATCGGTTATGGTCGGCCGGCATCAGTCAGACAGGAACCGACATTGGTCACCTGTGTGTTTCCAGAACTAGTCTAATTTTAGATGGACAGTGAATTTGCATGTAAAGACTAATTTTAGTCTTGAGTCTGTGTTTCTAATTATTGTTTGGTTTGGGATCTATTTAAGAGACCCATGGGGTTGTATTGTAATCAAGGATGAAGGACTAAGAAGGATTAGATCCTCAAGTGTAAGATCTAGAAGGTCTACAAGAGTGCAAGATCAGGAAGATCTATAGGTGTAAGCAAGGTCAATTGATCTGCAGGGTGTGCAAGATCAAGTAGATCTGCAGGTGTGTGTGTGTGCAAGCTCAGTTAGATCTGCGGGGTAGCAAGATCAAGGAGATCTGCAACACAACAAGGACCAAGGTCAATTAGATCTGCAAGGTGTAAGATCAAGAAGATCTGATGTGTGTATGTAAGGTAGGCAAAACAACCATTGAGTTGATTGTCACCGGTGGTACTTGGAGTAGGCAATAACAACCATTGGGTTGATTGTCACTGGAGGGAATAACAACTCAGTGTTGAGTTGATTGTTGATTGTAATTGATTGAGAGAGAACTCTTGAGGGAGAATTATTATACGCCCAAGAGGTGTGGGAAGAGTGTGATTTCTTCATTATATTTCCTTCTGGAAGAGTGTTAATATAGATTGTATTGTTTCTCGTATCACCTATTCTTTGTTGTTTCTGAATTCTAGTTACATATTACTTCTGGTTTAATTTCGTGTTTAGTTGATTATACAAAGGTAATCAATTGTACTCTAAGGAGTGGATCCTGAGAGCTGGTATCAGAGCTTGGTATAAGAGATCCTGACACTTTCCAGGCTTAGCTCGGTCCTCATCCCATTTCAAGACAATGTCTCCTTCAGAGAAACCTTTTGATGAAGATTTCTTGTCGAAGTGTCTCTTCGTTTGCTGTTGGTGGCTGGTCATAGAAACCATAGCTTGGTCCCTTGTCTATTGGAGCTCCATCAGCTCGCATAGCCTAACCTCCATGCTATTTCCTTCTTCTAATTGCAACTGGCGAGCGAGGTCCAAGGCTGGAAACTCAAGTGAAATGGTGAGCCTAGCTTCCCTTCCATAGACGAGCGTGTACGATGAGTTACCAATTGCCCTATTTGGGGTGACCCTATCTGCCCACAGGGCTATTTTCAACTTTGCATGCCAAGTCCTCTGATTCTTCTCCATTATTCATTTGATGATCCTAATCATATTCTTATTGGTAGATTCGGCCAGCCCATTCCCTTGTGGGTAGTAATTGGATGAAGTGCTAAGATAGATACTATATCTTAGTGCCCATTCACTTGTTTTAGTTCCTAAAAAAGCTAATGCATTGTCTGATATTATGGTTGTTGGAACCCCGAACCTTGCTATCAGGTCTTCATAAAAATCTAGGATTGCACTTTCATTAGCTTCCTTTAAAGTGACAGCCTCTACCCATCTTGTAAAATAATCTGTGGTAGTTAGGACCCACTTGTGTCCAGCACTGGACGGAGGTTAATCATCTTTGTGAAGTCAAGGCCCCATTACATGAATGGCTACTCTACCTGAATAGGTTATAAAGGCATGGCAACCAACCATTGTTTCCCATCAAAAAGTGTGCACTTCTGGCACTTTTGTACCCAGGCATGGGTGTCCCTGAAAAGAGTAGGCCAGAAGTAACCAGCTCTCATTATCCTTGCTGTTGTAGTCCTAGGAGCAAAATAACAGCCAGTTGGCCCATCATGGAACTCAGATAGCACCCTATCAGCCTGACTTGAGTCTAAACATCTTAAAAGGACTCTTGAGAGATCCTTTTGGAATATCACTCCATCAGTCAGGACATAAGGGAGACATTGGAGTCTAAAATATCTCCTCTTGGTCCTATCAAGGCCCTGTGAGCACTCACCAGTGAGAAGGAAATGCCTCACATCTGATGTCCAATCCTTCATGACAGCTAGTTCTTCTGCTGTAGCTGCATCATGAATTAGCAGACTGTCCTCTTTTTGCTGCTTAAAGTCTGTAGCAAGGTACTCACACAAGCCTCTCCCTCTTACCAATTTGGTGATCTTGATATCCACGTCATATTCCATCACCTTAGTGATCCACCCTACTCTCTTTTCATTCAGGTCTTGGTTGATCAAGAAATCCTTGATGCTGGGATGTGGAACCATGAGGTGGATTCTACTATTCGACAGCATATGCCTAAATTTCTTCAGACTCCGTATGACCGCCAGGACTTGCTTCTCCACATATGTGTATCTGACCTCAAAACCCTCTAGGCCTTGGCTAAAAAATGCAATTGGTTGCTCAAGTTTAGCTTCCTTTGCTTGGATAAGCATGGTGGAGATTACCTCTTCATTGCCGAAGGTGTAGAGGTTGAAATCTTTGGTGAAGTCAAGGCTGATCAAAGTAGGAGCCCGGGCTATGGCCTGCTTGATTTCTTTGAAACTGTTCTTTCTTTGTGTTGTCCATGTGAACTCCTCACCCTTCCTCAGCATAGAGGTCAATGACTTGACCACTTCTGCAAAATTTGGGATAAATATTTGGATGAAATTTATCTTGCCGAAGAAGCTTTGTAGACCTTTCTTGTGCTTAGGCAAGGACAGCTCCAAGATGGATCAAACTCTTTCTGGATCAATGGTCAAGCCTTCCTTAGAAATGATGTGACCAAGGAGCTTCCCCTCGTGGATAGTGAACATGCATTTCCTTGAGTTGAGGGAGATACCGAACTCTCTACACCTCTCAAATATTTATCTAAGGTGTTTCATGTGTTGGCTCTCTTCCTTGGAGAAAACTATCACATCATCAAGATATACTAGCACAATGTTATTTATCAGGCCTTGAAAGTCCATGTCCATAGCTTGTTGGAAGGTGGCACCAGCATTAGATAGTCTGAAAGGAATTTTATTGTAAGCAAACATCCCCCATTTGGTAGTGAAGGCTGTCTTGTGCTGTTCACAGTCTTGCACCAAAATCTAGTTGTATCTTGAATACCCATCCAGGAGGGAGAAATGCTCGCTGCCTGTCACCATTTGAAGGATCTATTCCATGCTTGGGAGAGGATAATGGTCTTTCAAAGAGACTCTATTGAGGTCTCTGAAATTGATGTATAGTCTGATCTCCCCATTCTTTTTCTAGACAGGAACAAGATTGGCCAGCCAAGAAGAGTGTTTGATTGGAAATATTATCCTAGACTCAATCAACTTGGTAAGTTCCTTTCGCATGAGAGGCTCAATCATTAGGTTGATAGGCCTCTGCTTTTGCTTGATTGGCTTGGCACCTTCTTCCAGCTCAATGGTATCTTGGGCCATACTTGGGTCAAAACCCTTCAAATCACTATACTCTTAAGTGAAGACATCGAGAAATTCTTGGCACAACAAGATGAAGCCCTGCCTTTCACAGTCTGTGCACACTTTTCCAAGTGTAAGCAGCTTATCCTTGAATATTTCCACCTTCTCATGGTGCTCCTCCTTTGTTGTAATGCATGCCTTGTCACTTTTCAACTGGTCATCTCTATTAAAGATACTCTCTAGAGTGACCAAACCTTTGGGGAGCTTATTGTTCTTTAACTGAACAATTTAGCTGCCATATTGCTGCTATAGCTTTGCCTAGTTTTTAGCAGTGAATTATGCTTCTTATTGCAAGAAGAGCGCTATTTGATGGTCTCTGTTGAAGACCTGCCAGTTGGTGATGTTGTCAGGTATAGAAGGCCAGATCACTACCTTCAAGTGGTGTGAGCTATGGTCTCAGCCTATTTCTTGAGGGATATCAAACTGGGCACCAAATGCTGCCAGCCTATCTGCTTGCTTATTCTACTCTCTAGGAATGGAGGTAATATTGAAAGCAAAGAAATTTTCCACTGAGTCCCATACCCTATGTTTTTAGGACTTTAGTAAAGAATTCTTTGTCAAATTCTGGCCTCTTACCTGATTGACAATCAGCTCACTGTCACCAAAAACTTGCATCTCTTTGATTCCTCTTTTCCTCACCTACTCTAAACTGTGGATGAGGGATTCATACTCTCAAACATTGCATGTGCAGGAAAATTAGAACTGAAAAGCTGAAAAGTATCTCTCCTTTGAAGGAGAAACCAACACCACTCCACCACCAGCTCCCAACTTACTTCTTGAACCGTCAAAGAATAGCTGCCATAGACATGAGCTTTCCTAGCTCACTTTCATTAGATTTGGTACAAAATTACCCTCTTTGTGCATGCAATAAATTCCAAGGCCTGCCTCCTTTATGAATTTGTAAGGATCATGCTCGAAGTTGTCACTTCCCCATTCATCTAAGAGCAGGTCTGCAACTCCTTCAAGGGCAGAGGATGGAGATTGGTCTACTTGGAACTCTTCTTGGTCAATGATGGCGTAGCTGACATTTTCCACCTTGAGCGAGTATGGTTTCAGATGATCTCTGTGGAGTGGCGCAGATTCAATCTTAACTTTAGTCCCATACTTGGTTCTAAAAACTAGATAAGACCAATTCACTGCTAAGTAGCCGCCTATCTTGGATGTAAAATCCCTGGATAAGCAGATGGCAAAGTAAGGAGGGACATCTGCCATTACCACATCATGAGGAACTAAGAAGGTCGGGCAAGTGTGTAGAGTCAAGCTCAAACCTTTCACCACCCCAACTGTCTTTTCTGGTGTTCCATCTAGATGCAGGACTCCCTTAGTCATTTCTTCGTATTTCAAACCCAACTTGTTGGCTATGCATTTGGGCATTATCGAGGTGCTTGCTCCACTATCAATGATGCAATTGTGCACCAAGAAATCTCCTATGACCAAGGACACATAAAATGGGGGAACATTTTCCTCTTTCTTGACCTGACCTGAGGTGGAAGGCTGTCCATTCATCAACAAAACATTATCGGCTTTTGTTGGGACAACTTATTCATCTAACTTATGCAATTCTTTTTACAACATGTCCTTTTGCCCCGATATCCACAGTGAATCCCACAAGGAGATGTTCATGTGCAGCTTCTTCGTCTGGTCAACCACATTGACATGAGGATTGCCTCCCTTCAAATTTTCTTTGGAGTTATTTACAGCCTGAGGTGCAGGTCGAGGCGCTGAAGGTACAATTGGCGGTCTATAGTTTGGGACCTTTTGGTTTATATGCAATGAAGAGGGTATTGTTGATGCTTGGGCAGTAGCCTGAGCTTCTTCCATTGCTCTCCTTTTGAATCTTGTATTGCCTATGACACAATCACCCTAATTGTCTGCAGTACCCACGTAATTGATTGCATAGAACTCACCTTCTAGGTGGTTCATGAGAGTAGAATCAAGCTGGGTCTGACTGCTGCTCATGCCGGGTTGCATTGAAGCCTCAAAACCTTGGAATTGGGTAGCTACCTGATTGTTTTGTACATTTAGGTAGTAACCCATCATTTCATTTGTATAAACAACCTACTCTTGACCATATCCCATGGTTAAACAACTTGGTTGTTCTTGCACCAATTTTTTTTAAACGGGCACCATAACCTTGGATGATGAAGGGGCACCTGGATTGTAGCCTTGAAAGGGTCTGGTCTGTACAAATTGGCCCTATCCTTGATTGTAATTTTGGAAAGGGGGTCTATTTGTTTGACCATACTGCTGGTATCCTTGGTTTGGTCAGTTGTTCTGAGCTTGCTGCCTTTTAATAGCCACTAGTTCATTTGTCACATTTTGCAACAAACTTTTGACCTCGTGGAGTTCATTTGATGAAGTAGCAGCTAGCTTTTTTGTGCTAGGTAGAAGAGCTAAGGTGGGATCAGAGATCTAAATTGAAGGCAACATTTCAGGGAAAAGTGGCATATGGGGTCAAGGAGCTATTTTCCCAACCTGTACTAGGCAATTCTCAGCCGCTATAGCTATGTCATAGGCGGCAGGTAGCACATGTCCTCCCATGGACTGTATCATAATAGTGATATCGCTATTCAATGCTCTTAAGTAATATAAGAAAGCATAGCTAGGAGTCAGCTTTACCAGAATGGGGATTCTATCCCATGTCTTCTAAAAATGAGTGTTGAAATCTTGCATGTATTCATGTGGAGCTCTTTTCATTGTAGTTAACTGCTCAGCAAGTGAGAGGTGGTCGCTCTTCTCCCCAAATTAGTTGGTCAAGAGAGTGCCCAATTCATTCTAGGAATCAACTAAATTTATGGGTAAAGTCCCATACCAGTCCAGATCTTTGTCTTTGAGAGACAATGCCAACAATCTGATTGCAATATTCTCCTCAACGACATTGTGAATATTGCAGAGATTAGCAATATTTATGATGTGTTCAATAACTATGATGGGCCCCTCTCCATCAAAGGGATGCACACTTTTGAGGACTACTCCTGGAATTGGGTCATAACACGGGAGGTTTAAGGGACTCTGACCATGAAAAGTCACAAAAGGTAATGTCATAGCTATGACAGGATGTAACTGCGGCCTTCTTGTGTAGGTGTACTTTATAGCAGGTTTGGGAAAGTGGCTTGCTGAATAAGGATGGATCTTCTCAGACCTCAGTCGCTTTACTGAGTTCAAAGGAAATTCAATGAATTTGAAAGGGACACCCTTAGAAGCAGACCGTGTGGTGATTTTAGGCATAGGAAGTCAGATTGGTCTTTGATTAGAAACTAAAGTTCTTACCAGTGGAGTTGCTAGATGTTGAAAATAGTTGATTTTGTTTTAATAGGACCAGCATCAATCTTGAAACTTTATTGAGTGTAAAAAATGAGTCCCACTGGGCGTGCCAAAAACTATTAACACAGTGGATTGCACCCTGGGCAGGAGGCTGGGCTCCTGCCTTCCACACACAACAATGGAAACTCCCCTCTTGCCTGTGGGCCTAACAAAACTGGGGGGAGAGTCTCTAGATAAGGGCTAGCTCCCTTTGATGCATCTGAGTTATTCCAATAAGTGCTAATATATATATATATATATATATATATATATATATATATATATATATATATATATATATATATAATGTGGGGGATGAAAAGGGAGAAGGATTACAGGAAAACAAAACCTAATCTAAGAGGGTGATGCACCAAATAAATTTGACCTACTCACACTCACACTCTGAACCATAAAAACACATACGTACACTTTAACTGGTAAAAAGGACCAAGCTGTAGGAAGCTTAACAGGGAGGCTTTAATGGAACACAAAAAAAGGGACTTACCATAGGCATTATAAGAAAAGCACACTATCTAGTAACCTCCTTCTGCCTCTGCACTCTAGGTACACCTCTTCCTGTCACCTACAAGAATGGCACCTTGTAGATACCAGATGCATTAGTGTTAACCCTGTGAAAGCATTAAGAAGTAATGACTGAACACAAGACTTAACACTCAGACACATTTAGAGATATCTAACCAGAATAGAGGTAAAAATGCGTTGTTTATTGATTTCAGGTGAAAATTGCTAGGGCTTCGCCTTACAATGTGAAAGATAGATGCTTTAAAATGAGAAGTTACAATATATATAGAGAAGAGGGAACAACAATGCCTTCTTTGAAAAAGACTTTTGGCACCCTTTGACAAGTGGCCCATGCGCATCCCAAGGGCATTGGGAAGAGGAAGCCGCTAAAATATAAATGTTGTGTCAATTTTGATTCTGAATTTAGGTGTTTAAAAACATAGGTCACGCCATTTCTCCATAACCAAGACTGCTCCTTAAAGGCACCCACGTGGTTTGTCTACTCATAAATGCAAAATGGAGAAAAAATGGGTCACGTCATTCACTGTTTGCATCCCATTTATGACCACTTGGCAAGCAGTATTTCAATCGTTGGAATAACTCCTTGAGTCTATGCCTTCCTTCACCACTTGGACTATTTTGTTTGTTTCTACACTTGGCTCTTTTGTCTTTTCCTTGCCTTGTCTCTTCTGGCTACTTTGGCCCTCAGGGGCTATCTTCTCGTCCTTGCTGGCTCCTTGGGCTCTTTTATTAGCAGGTCACTGAGTTCTTTCTCAACTTTTGTCCTTTTCCAATGTTGTCTTCCTGGTTTTTCCATTTGTTGGCTTTTGTCTCTTTGTTCTCTGGGCTCTTTTCTGGTTGGCGCTCAAGAATTCAAAGATCAAACAGCTATTTCTCTACTATAAAAATGACATTCATGGGCCCATCACCATTTGAAAAAACAATAGTTAGTCTATTCCCTTGAAGTTGATGACTTCGGAGATGTCACCGTCCTTGGCAACTCCTGCAATCTTTTCTCTTCGGCCTTTTGTCGCTCCTTTACCTTCAGGATTTGCTTTGGACCCTCCCGAAAGGGAGGTGTCCCTTCGGCTTCTTGTTTCTTCCTTTTCGAAGGGAAGGTGACCCTTCAGATTTTGGAGAAGCGTCTTTCATTTGGCAGTCGAGAGTCCCCCGCAAGGGCACCTGCCCTTTAGGGTCCTTTGGCTCCCTTGGTCTTCGGCTAATTTCCTGCAGACATTTCCTGCGGACATTTCCCCGTGGATTTTTTTTCCACAGACTTTTTCTCATGGACTTTTTTCCGTGAACTTTTTCCCCGCAGACAAAAAGTTTGCAAGAATTGTTTTGAGCACTTTGCCTTAGTCTTTTCAGAATTTCTCTCAGGCTTTTCCTTCGGCGGCCTGCCTCCAAATTTCTTTAGACTTTTTGTCTGAAGGAATTCCTTCGGACAAAAAGTCCAAAGAAATTATTCTCACCTTTGCCTTAAATAAAAGTCCAAAGGAAACTTACCTTTTTGGCTTTTCTATGTGGCCTCCTTGAAAGTCTTCCTTGCCCTCCGCAAGGGCTCTTGAGTCCGAAACTGCCCTCCGCAAGGGCTCTTGAAATGGTCCCTTTTGTGCCTAAGTGTTGGGGACTCATCTCTTTGAAACAACCCATTGAACCGAATGTTGAACAAAGGCATTGAACCGACTGTTGAATCGAGCCATTGAAACAAGTCGTTGAAGCAAAATGATGAACCAAACACTTGAATCAAACCGACTGAACCAGACTCTTGAAACCAGCACTTGTCCATTTTGCACCTAAGTGTTGGGAACCCATTTGTTCTCTGCAGAGTCCGTAGAAATGGACTTGCAGAGTCCGTAGAAATTCTTGTGGAGTCCGTAAAAAATCCTGTGGAGTCCATAGAAAATCCTGTGGATTCCATAGAAAATTCCAGACTTGTGTAAAATCAAAAAATGAAACTAGCTCAGGACAGCAGAGAAGGAAGGGGACCGATTTTGGCTTGTTGGACCAAAAATGGTCGATAGTAATAATCAATTTGGTATATTTTATTGTTTTACATTTGAATATTTATGATGCACTTTGATTGGAATCCATTTATGCATAGAAACTTATTGTGAACCCATTTTCATCCATGATCCTAAGGTTATAATTCACTCTTGAGGATAATTGTGTGGCATACCCGTATACACTTTTAAAGTGATTATATTGAGCATTTTAAAATTTAATACTTTTTAATTGATGTCTTCTTAGATGATTCAACTACTTTAACATTTTAAATTTTAAATTTTAAAGGGGCATCGGTTTACAAATGTTAATGGATTATAGCTTTTATTTTTTACACATGTGATTGTATGCCATTGAATGAGCCTAATGGATTATGGATTGTGAGTTTAAAAATGCATATTGTAAATAAAATAAATATATTTTCAAGTGTATTGAGGGGAAATTTTTTTTTCTATATTTTTTTATATATAAATCAATTTTCTCCTCTATTATGACCCACTATCCATGTTTCTCTATAACACTTCATTTTATCGACTGAAACCTTTTTTTTATATGATCCTTCATGCACCTTCAACTTATCACCTTCTTCATCTAATATTTCCAACAATCTATGCCTCCTCATGCCTTCCTTACTACCACCTTTGTCCTTCTCTGTAATTGTTTTTATATTGCACTAACCATCTATTCTATTTAACACAATTATTCACATAAGGAAATCATCCAAAGATAGTCCAAGTATGATGATATATGTGTGAGATGTGAAAATTAACACATGAAACTTGTAATTTATATGATAAAAAAACAAGTGGAAGAAGAAGGATAATGCACAGGTTAAAGAGGCACCAAGGGAAACAACACAACACAAGTGGAAAGAAACACTTAAATCATAAATAAACACAAGGGTGGTAGAAAAGCAAAAAGAAACACAAATGATGTGAAGCCAAAAGATTTAGTGCATCTAAGTAACAAAAATAAGGTTGAACAAGGATCAATCTAGGTTGATAGGAATATGGAGAGAGAAAAATAATATGTTGCTGATATGGATAGGTGGAGTTCTATTTGGAAAAGAATAAACGGATGGCATTGACAAAGAAAAACTTGGAAAAGAAAAAATTGGAAAAGAAAAAATGGGTCCAAGCATGATATAAATAGGAATGCTAACATCTCATTTGAAACACTTGGATGAATTAGACCTTTTTTTATATTTTGATTTAGAATATTTGGATAAGGATGTGAGCTAGGGTTTTAAGGATCTTTAATAGATTTCATGAGTGAATTGTGAGTGAATATCATCCTTGGATGGCGATCACTGTATTATGATTCAATAGATGAACTGTAAATTTAGATGTATGATAATAAATATGGATTAATGTAAGAAAAGGTATGAATGTGTTCTTCTTTATTTTGTATATACTTAGTTTTTTTGTGTTAAGCATTTTTTAAATTATGCACATGTGCATTTCTTTCTTTGTGTTCTTTTAACGAGGTTATTGGTGATCTCTCACCATGCATTGGGTGAATTCATAAGTCTTTGAGTTAGGTGATATGTTATCACTATGAGTATTCTTATATGTTACATCAAGTCTTGTAAGTTAATTTGATTACATCTTTGGTTTTTATAGATTCTGTATCTAGTTACATTTGATGTATTATTACTTCAGTATTATGTCACATTTATTTTATTGTCATATTTTTATATCTACATATACTATATGTCAATTTTCAGCATTCCTATTATTATATAATTCATATTTAATATTTCATTTTGGGATATATCAATGATCATATTTTTTAAATGAGAGAATAAAAAAAATTGGACAATATTAAAATATAATGCCACAACTCAACTTATATAAACTCTCAAATAAAATTCAAAAATTAAAACATACACATGTAGAGAAAAATAAGTAATAAAATTTAATAGGGTGAGTGAATGAAGTTGGAGGGGTGAAAAATGGACTTTTTACAAAAATATTATTTACTAAAAAACATGTACTATAAGGCCTAAATTTTACATAATTTGTTTTGTACCGTCTATTGCACTTTGTTTGTCCTTGGGATGACACTGTTAGGACTTGTTCCAAAGTCTTAACATTAGGTTAGATTTTTGGTAGATAATAAATAATTATTGTAAATGGGGCATGCATCTTTTAGTAAAGACACCCCCATAAAATAAACTTACTTAGATTAATTTTTAGGTAGTTTTCATGTTTTATATTTATTAATTAGAACTACCTTACGGGTTGTTTTCCCATATTTAGTTGGTTATAGGATTAGTTGTTTTTACCAGTCATTGGTAAAAACTATATAAATCCATGTTTGCATTGTAAAAGGGTTAATGGAGTAAAGGCACCCTTATGTACTTGATTTTTTGAATTTAATAAAATACTTGTGCACTCACACTAAGCGGGGACAAGGTTCAACCTATTTTGGTTCAGGAGTTATCAGTGGTATCAGAGCATGGTTATTTTGGGAGCTTGGTGAATTCGAAGGAGCAAGGTGAAAAATCAATTCACGTGATATCATTTGGCATGAAATAAGGTATGCCATATAGTATTGGTTTAAATATTTTGAAAAAATATTAAATTATTTTAATTTTTCAAATATTATTTACATTTAAACTTGTATATGTTCCATATACCACAGTCTTGTCATTCTGGCCATTTGATACTCCATTTTTCTGTGTTCAAACTCCAAATTTGGCATAAAAAATGAATTTTTAGCATTTAAATGTTATTAAATTCATTGTTTTTTAAATAAAAAACTAGATTTGTATGGCCTGTTTCTTGTTGAAAACCTCTAAAAATTTTCATTCATGGCTGCCTTTTTTATTTCCATTCATTCTCAGTCTTTTTAAAGCTAAAACACCTGCCAATCTTGATTAAATGGTATTAAACCCCTATTTTTGCATTCAAAATAAAAAATTTGAAATTTTTTTGAACTTGTACGCCCTGTTGTATGGCCTTCCAACTTCCAGGCTTCATTTTGAATCCATTCCCTACAAAACATCCCTTGAAAATTTACCAAAACTCAATGAAAATTCATTTTATCTAGCCTGTACGGATTTGTACGGCTAGTGAGAGAGAGAACAGGTGAAAAAATAACATCTAGAGTAGCCATGGCGTCCTAGGCAAGCATGGCGCAGGTATAAAATTGGATTTTTTTTTTTAATATTTCTAAAGTTTGCTTTTCATAAAATTTGTTGTGACTGGGTCCCATGGGAGAAGCTTAGAAGAGAAGGTTGTAAAAGGGAAAAGAATTTGAATTTATTTACTCACGTTCACATGTAATTTTTTTTTTAATTTTCCCTCATACACAAAAATCTGGTATAAGTAGAAATTTTTGAGTGTAATGTTCTGAAAATGCTCTTAGAGCAATTGGTTAAGCCTATTTTGTAAGAAGCTTGCAAAGGAGGAGGTCAAGGGTTCAAATCCCTTCTTTTTGGAGAAAATTCTTTTTGATTTGGAATATGCTTTTTTGAAAAAGTAATATTCCTTTTTAAATCTGAATATTGTAAAACACATACTTATTGTATTGTGTTATTTTAAAAATTGAAAAAGGGGGAATTCAATCATATTTCTTTTGCATTGTTGTGGTGAGATAAGGGTGTAATTGGTAGAATAAGGTTGTAATTTGGTGAAATAAGGGTGTAATTATTGATTTTTGGTGAGGTTAAGTGCAAAACCCATCAAAAATACTTATTTTTCTTTTACGCTCTACGTGGAGGTTAAGTGTAAAACCCCATAGAAGCAGTGTCTTGTGCAGTGAGTGTGATATTTGTTTCAATTATTTTGCATTTTGTTTCACTTTTCTCTACTGCACTTGGTTTCATTTCAAAATATTGAAAATTCAAAATTTGCTTTCAGATGGTGATAGATTAACAATTTCCAATTATTTAGATTGGAAACGATTGATGGAGGCTTCACTAGTGTTTAATGAATTATGGGATATTGTCAAGAACTAAAATCCCACATTCCCAACAGAGCAAGCTAAATTAAATATATTCAATTTGCGTGATTCTAAGGCCTTAGCTCTCATTAAATGTTGTTGTACTTGTGATACTTATGTTCATATTGAAAATTCTCCTCATAATTACACTGCATGGAATACATTGTCAGATTTGTATGATAAGAAACCTAAGCATAAGAAGATAGATATTCATATGCAGTTGTTTACTTTGTCATTAGATGAAGATGGGGATATGGGAGAATATATGTCTAAGTTGAAAAATATCACTACTGAGTACACTAAGGCTGGTTTTGAAAAACTAGATGATGACCTCATAGTTACTGCTACTTTGAAAGAACTACCAGGGTCCTATAGGAATTTTGTTGAAATGTTGCATGTCTCTGACAAGATCACAAGCATCACCTTTGATAAGTTGGTTGAGTTTCTCATCCAACACGACCTCTCTCTACCCAAGAAATCCAAGAAAACTGAATAAGCCCATGTTTTAGAGGAAAAGCCTAGTTCATCTTCATCTGGGCATAAAAATAATAGAGGAAACAGTTATAGAGGGGGTCAAGGTTACAAAGGAGGCAGATATCAAAATAGAGGTAGGGGTCATTCTAATAATCAACAATCCAATCAATCACATTCACATGAAACAAGTGATTGAGGACATGGTCACAACTCATATAGGGGCAGAGGTCGAGGTAGATCAGACATTCAATGTCGTAGATGTGGAAAATTTGGTCACATTGCCTCACAATGTAGGATTCCTTTTGATAAAATTTAGAGGCCACAAAAAGTGACTAAGACTAACTCTGCTCAGTATGCCGATCATGACTATGATGAATCTAGTAATGTTGCCCATGAATCTGCATTCACTACTTTGGGGTGCATTGATTATATTGAATATGAGGCTAGAGATGAGCTCACAGATGTATGGGTTTTAGACACAGGAACAACCAAACACATGACATTTAGGAGAAATTTCTTTTGGTCTTATAAGGAAGCTTCTCTCTCTCTAGTTGCCTTAGCAGATAAGTCTATGCATACACCACTAGGACTTGGATCTATTCAGATTCTTCTTCCTAATGGGTCTATAAAATACTTGGAGGATGTTTGGTATGTTCCCACATTGAAGAAACACTTACTTTATTTAGTAACTATTCGAAAGAAAGGTTATCAAATTGTGCTTGAAAATGGGCTCATTTACATCAATTTAGTGAAGGATGATTATAAAACAATGTATACAGGATATGAAGATGGAAACTTGGTTAGATTGCATTGTAAGGTGCTTCCTCCCAATATAGAACTTGCGGCAGTTGTTGACACAGGTACAGGTACTATGTCTACACAACAGTTATGGCATCTCCGCTATGGACATTTGAATATCCACTCTTTAGTGGATTTGTAGAGATATGGTATGGTGAATGGGTTGCCCACTTTTCGCAAAGATAGTATTCTTTGTGAGTCATGTGTTTTGGGAAAACAAAATCGAGAAAAATTTCCTAAACAGTCATCTTGGAGAGCTAACAGATGTTTACAATTAGTTCATAGTGATGTATGTGACATGAAAAAGTCATCCATTGGTGGGTGTAGATACTTTGTCTTGTTTATTGATGACTTTTCTAGGATGACTTGGGTATTCTTTATGAAAAACAAATCCGAAGTTTTCGCTAAGTTTGTTGATTGGTTACACTTAGTCAAAAAAGAAACAGGTTCACATTTGGCCACTCTTCGTTCAGCTAATGGAGGTGAGTATACCTCTAATGAATTTTTAGAATATTGTCGAGAACATGGTATTCATCGACAATATAGTAATGCTTATACTCCACAACAAAATGGAGTATCTGAATAAATGAATAAAACTTTAGAGGGCACAACACGTGCCATGTTGCACTATAAACAACTTGATGATAAGTTTTGGGCCGAAGATATTGATACTACAATGTATTTGCGAAATAGGTTCCCCACAATTACACTTTTGGGACAAACTCCATATGAGGCATGGTATGGATTTAAACCAAAAGTTAAACACTTGAAAGTGTTTGGATGTCTTTGTTTTGCTTTGGTTCCTATTAAACACATAACTAAGTTGGAACCACGAAGTCAAAAATGCATCTTTCTTGGTTATTCTAAAGATAAAAAAGGGTTTCGTTTGCTTGCACAGGATTCAGGCAAATTAATAGTGAGTTGAGATGTAATATTTGATGAGTTTGGGACTATGAACACTGCAGAGATTGATTCTAAACTTGATAGATTAGAGAGGAAAAATACAAAAAGAGATAAGGGTTTGAATAATGGGGATAACTCTTCGAAGTTATGGTATGAGACTCAAATTCCTTCACTTTCCTCTCCTTCATCTACAAGTTCATAGATTGATGACTTAGAAATTGTTGAAAATTCTCTAAGTCCCCCTTCGAATGATGCACATAATGAGAATTTTGGAGTCCCTAATTTGAATAATTTGTCCAGGTATCCAAAATGGGCTCAAAGTACTTTTTCTGACTTGACAACAGATGAAGTTGGTTTAACAGGGCCCAATAATTCTTGAAAATAGGTGAAATATGCTATGGTTTTTACTACTTCTTCCACTGAGCCATCCACTTTTGAGGAAGCATCTACTGAACATGTTTGGCAACAGGCAATGAAATGTGAGTATGATTCCATACTTAACAATAATACATGGGTTTTAGTTGATCCTCCTCCACATGTTAAACCCATCGGATGTAAATGGGTTTATAAGACTGAGTATAAATCAGATGGCTCCATTAATAAACATAAGGCACGACTTGTTGCAAAAGGATATGCGCAACAAGAAGGTATTGACTATGAGGAAACATTTGCACCAACCGCCAAAAGGCACACTATTCGTATGGTACTTGCCTTAGCAACACAAAATAGTTGGAAAGTACATCAATTGGATGTTAAAAGTGCCTTTTTAAATGGTGATTTACAAGAAGAAGTCTATATGAAACAACCTCAGTGTTTTGAACAGGTGGGTGTTGAACACAAAGTGTGTAAATTGACAAAAGCTTTGTATGGGCTCAAACAGGCACCCAGGGCTTGGTATGAGAAAATGGATTCATACTTGAAATCCTTGGTTTCATCGCAGTGAACCTGATGATACTCTCTATTTTCGAGTGCAGGGTAAGAAAATTGTTATACTTGTTCTCTATGTCGATGACTTGTTCATCATAGGTAATGATGAAAACCATAACAAGTCTGTGAAGAAGGAATTAAAAGATGGGTTTGAGATGACAGATCTTGGACTTCTTCACTACTATCTAGGCATAGAGGTAACTCAGAAAGAGCATAGTATTTTCATTTCAAAAACTAAGTATATTTCTGAGTTATTAGAGAGGTTTGACATGAGTGATTGCAAACTTGCCCTCACTCCCATGAAAAGTAACTTGAAATTGTCTAAGGATGATAGTAGTGCCTTTTTTGATGGCACCACATATAGACAATTGGTGGGAGGTTTGATATACTTTATGACTACCAGGCCTGATATTTCATTTTCAGTTGGAATTTTATTTAGGTTTATGCATGAGCCTAGAGAAATTCATTGGCATGCAACAAAATGTGTACTTCATTACCTTCAGGGAATGAAAACATATGGCCTTGAATACCGCCGCAACAAGAACTTCAAACTTGTTGTATATTGTGATGCAAATTTTGGCAGATGTGTGGATGATAGAGTGTCAACCACAGGATACACTATGCATATGGGTTCATCTACCATTGCTTGGTGTTGTAAGAAGTAGGATATAGTGGCAAATTCATCAGTAGAATCAGAGTATAATGCAACATGGGATGCTTCTAGAGAAATTGTTTACCTTCATCGTATTCTTGAAGATCTTCAAGTTTCTCAGCTTGTTCCTACACAGTTATACATTGATAATCAGAGTGCAATCAAGATGTCCAAGAATCCAGTGTTTCATGCCAAAATAAAACATATGGATGTCAAATACCATTATCTACGAATGCTGGTGGCAAAGAAAAATCTTGATCCAATATATTGCCCAACTGTCGATCAGACAACTGATATCTTCACAAAACCCCTTGACAGAATCAAATTTGAAAAATTCAGAAAAATGCTTGGTATGTGTCCAAAGACCTGACTTTGGATCATAGGGGGGTTTCTTAGGACTTGTTCCAAAGTCTTAACATTAGGTTAGATTTTTGGTAGATAATAAATAATTAATGTAAATGGGGCATGCTTCTTTTAGTAAAGACACCGCATAAAATAAACTTACTTAGATTAATTTTTAGGTAGTTTTCATGTTTTATATTTATTAATTAGAACTACCTTACGGGTTGTTTTCCCATATTTAGTTGGTTATAGGATTATTTATTTTTACCGGTCATTGGTAAAAACTATATAAATCCATGTTTGCATTGTAAAAGGGTTAACGAAGTAAAGGCACCCTTATGTACTTGATTTTTTGAATTTAATAAAATACTTGTGCACTCGCACTAAGCGGGGACAAGGTTCAACCTATTTTGGTTCAAGAGTTATCAGACACATCATACCTAATGAGTGCATGGAATGCCTATTTTGGTTCATAAATTTCAGATAATTTGATTTCATGTATGTGATATTCCTCGTAGATCTAGATGATTGCTTACACATATTTGGATGTTCTTGAAAATTACACTAGCATGTTTATACAATGTTTTTGAGAATGTGAATGCTTGAGAATTAAAACAACAATTTTTACTCATTTTATATGTTGATAGGTGGTGGTTTTATGAAATAATTCTATGTATGTATTGAAAGAATATATATGTTACTTGAGATTCTTTCTATTTAGTTGTTTCGACTATCCTAGGATAAATAAATTTTATGTGTACATTGATGTGTAAGAGTATAGGTGGCCTAGCAAGGGATGATAGATTACATTGTAATGGATTTTACCATTCAATAAATGCACAATGTCCTTAAAATTTAATAGGGTGAGTGAATGAAGTTGGAGGGGTGGAAAATGGACATTTCTACAAAAATATAATTTACTAAAAAACATGTACTATACAGCCTAAATTTTACATAATTTGTTTTGTACCTTCTACTACACTGTGCTTATCCTTGGTTTCATGTATGTGATATTCCTAGTAGATCTAGATGATTGCTTACACATATTTGGATGTTTTTGAAAATTACACTAGCACGTTTATACAATGTTTTTGAGAATGTGAATGCTTAAAAATTGAAATAATAATGTTAACTCATTTTATAAGTTGATAGGGGGTGGTTTTATGAAATGTTTCTATGTATGTATTGAAAGAATATACATGTTAATTGAGATTCTTTCCATTTATTTGTTTCGACTATCCTAGGATAAATAAATTTTATGTGTACATTGATGTGTAAGAGTATAGGTGGCCTAGCAAGGGATGATAGATTACATTGTAATGGATTTTACCATTCATTAAATGCACAATGCCCTTAAAATTTAATAGGGTGAGTGAATGAAGTTGGTGGGGTGGAAAATGGATGTTTCTACAAAAATATAATTTACTAAAAAACATGTACTATAGGGCCTAAATTTTACATAATTTGTTTTGTACCTTCTATTGCACTGTGCTTGTCTTTGGGACGACACATCATACCTAATGAGTGCATGGAATGCCTATTTTAGTTCATGAATTTCAGATAACTTGATTTCATGTATGTGATATTCCTAGTAGATCTAGATGATTGATTACACATATTTGGATGTTCTTGAAAATTACACTAGCACGTTTATACAATGTTTTTTAAGAATGTGAATGCTTAAGAATTAAAATAATAATGTTAATTCATTTTATATGTTGATACGTGGTGGTTTTATGAAATGCTTCTATGTATGTATTGAAAGAATATACATGTTACTTGAGATTCTTTCCATTTAGTTGTTTCGACTATCCTAGAATAAATAAATTTTATGTGTGCATTGATGTGTTAGAGTATAGGTGGCCTGTCAAGGGACGATAAAATACATTGTAATGGATTTTACCATTCATTAAATTCATAATGTCCTTATTTTACACCTTACATAATTTATATTCATATATGTGTTAAAGTTTCTAGCTTTGAATTTTGCAATTTTAATTCCAATCCCCTCTAACGATGCCTTATAATTTCATTTAACGATCAAGGAATTCAAAATGACTATGCTACTTGAAAAAATCAAATGAATTGGAAAAGACAACTTTAAAGAGTTGTATAAAGTGAATCTTAGATATTTCAAGGTGAAATTAATGCCTTTTGACCATAAGGAAAACACATGAGTAATTTTAAGAGCCTTAGAAGACTTTTAGGATAGCTTATGTCATCATTAATTGTATTGGAAGGGGCAAACATTTATTGATTATGGGATATCCATGGTTACAATCATGTATTATAAAAAGAGAATGGGCCTTGTAAGAGGAGTAAATGTTAGAAAAGAATTTTAGAGAAGCACAAAATAATGGGAAGGGAAGCCATATTTGTTCAATCCTTGGCCATTATTAAAATGGAGTTTGAACTCAAGTTTGGGGTGACTAGGAGGAAATAGTGGGAGACGGATGCTAGTTGAAATCTAAACCTTAGTGAAAGGGAGGGTACTTCTCAAATGGATAACTTAAGGTAGGAAGTCCATGTTTACCTTTATATTTATGTATTTATTTAAAACATAACCTCTTGTTACCATCCGTAAAATATTATAAGATTATTATAGATTGGAAAGGATTTTGGCTTGAAATCCTCTACTTATTTTGTACATGTTTTTAGCTTAAGGCCACTTCTTTTTACCGACCCTCTTAAGGTATTTTTTTGGATGTAAATTATTAATTACATCATTAGGACTTAAGTTTTCATCTATCATCAGTTATAGATCTTCAACAAGTTTCTATTCTCTTTGACACCTATCGTCTAGATTAGGACACTAGCATCAATGCTAGTGTCCCAGGTTTGATGCTAGTGTCTATACCCTACAAACACTCAAATTTACAAATATTTTGATATGTACGGGTTAGCCTATAGTATTAACTTAACCCTCCTATGAATTATTTCCAAATGGTATAGTATAAATACAAAACAAATCCCACTCATTAATCATCTAGCAAATACCAAGCAAGCACCTATCAAGCTCACTAAATCATTCACACGATTGAGTTATGATGCCCTATTATTCCCTATTTTCATATCAGTGATAGGAGCAGTATTATTATAGGTCTAAAGCATTCAAAGAGTAGCCCATGAGTATTATTTTTCAAGTTACAAGTTAGATCATTACATGCACTCACATATAACATATTACACCATTATTCACATACAAGTCTAAAACTATATCGGTTTGAGGCCCTCTTTGGAGTATATGGCTATATAGGTAATGTTCATTGACAGAGGGTTCTTTAAGGTCACCTCAACTTCACTTGAGCCCATTAACACTTATTTTATAAGATCATATGCCCTAATCGAAGGATGTAGGGTTGTGAGCTACACATTGATATCCAAAACCTATGCACATGATCCAAATAATGAATTTGAAAGGCAACATTAAGACCTAACAAGTACAAGTGGAATTTATAGAAAAGGACATGTAGTTGACTACGGATTAAAGCATCAATTTCCAAAGAGAAGCGTCAGTTTTTGGACATTGTAATTTACAAGTTTGAGTACTTTTTCATGTTGTCTCATTATTTCCTAGTTGTGAGTAGTTATTCTTATTGTGTTGGATCATTGTGAAGTATCTAAGAAGTGAAAATCAGTCTTGTGTGCAAGCTTTGAAGAGTTTAGTAATTAGAACTTTGTCCTTAAAGGCCATGATTGGTAATAGCTTACACACGTTTTGAATTACATTATGGAATAGGAGAGCACTTTCTTCACCTACTGGAGTTTTTACCACACTAGTTTCCCCAGGGCATATAACTTATGTTTATCTTATGCTTTGTCTATTCTTATGCTTATTTTTTTTGTTTAGTTTATGATAGATGTTTTGAAAGTAGTATACAACAATCAAGTCTATCAATCATAAGAAAAAGATTATACTTAAAAACCACATTTTATAAAATATTGATTCACATGCTATTTACCCTTTAAAATTACGGGGGAAAAATAGCCTTCTTTACTTGTGCTAAATCCAAAAAAATACCATAAATTAAAATAATTATTTTATATATTAACAAATGATAAAATTAATTACCACATAACTATACCTTATTGCGATGATATTTTGATGCATTGCACTTTAAATTTAATGAGCAAGCGAATCATGAATTGTAAACCATTTAATTTCAACTCATTTATTGTATTCTCTATCAATGTGCCGTCGCTGTGGGTGTCGGCAAGAGAGGTCCTACGCATATTCCTTTCTTCAATTTTCATTTTTATCACTTAAATCCTATGTAAAATATTCAAAGTCAGTCGTTTTCGGTTGGTTTATTTAAAAGACATTCCCATAGGTGAGGTTGGTCGCTTCCATTCTACATAAGTGAGGCTTCTTTTCCCATTAAAAACCCTTTAAAACAAGATTAATTTTATAATTATTTTTTCAATAAAAGTTTTTGGTGGTTATTGAGAATATGTGTTATCTTATGGTTATGCTTATTGAAGGTAGGTGTTATTTTATTATTATTATATGTTTGTTGTTTTCATATTAGTTGGAAAGCAACATTTGATACAATTAAATTAGAAAATTATGAATATAATGTAAGTATTAGTTTTTATATAAATTTTTATTAAACATAAATGAATGATAATATACAATATGAATTTTTTAAGTGAAATTTTTCTTTAATTATTTTAATTTTACTTTTTTAATTAATACGAAGATTCTTAACAATTTTGACTCATTTTCTTTCTCGATATTTTTATATAATTTATTCTGTATAATACAATGCCTATGTATTTATATATTTAAAAAAATCAAATTAAGACTATATTGACATTCAAGACAACACACAACAAACAAAAAACATTAACAAAAGAGGAACCCTAAGCACAAAAGACCTAAAAGAATGATTAGAAGGGCCCACATGGCACAAAGCTAAGACCATATTATGTTCCTAGACTGAAAAAAACATAGTGGTACATTCTTGGTTAAATAAGACGTATTAATAGGGTCCATTTTACTACTATGGCCTTGGAAAAATACCAAAAAAGACATAGAACAAAGAGAAAACAATGATGAGAAAGAAAACTAGAGTAGAGATTAGTTTGTACTCTATTCATAGATGGTCTCATAACAAGATAAGGTTCATAAAATGATAACAAACGACTATTTTTGAGAACTAGTGTTCAATTATTTAATATAACACACGCATGCGCGCACATACATGAAATTAGATTAAAAAAAATTAAATATGATTAATTAGATTTTCCCTAAATCAAATATGATTCAAACATATTCAAAGTAGAATCATAAATAGAAAATTAATGAAATTTGAGTTATAGAAAATTAAAGATGGATATCCTACTAGTTACGACCTCCCAATTTTTATTATCACGAATAATCTTGCTTACTAAAATATAGACGAATATTTATATTAAAAAAAATATAAATTCCTTCTTAAAATAAACAATTAATTTAAATGTAAATTTTATATACTTTAAAAAAAAAATCCATAATATTTTATAGTATTTTAGAATGCATAATATTTTATGGTATTTAAATTTTAACATAAGTATTATTACCAAATTATTTTTACAACAGAAATAAATTACACTTAAATTTTTTTATTGAAAACGAAAAAAAAATCTTTTTTCTTAAAATAAAATTGCATACCACATTTAACCAAAAACGTTTTTAGGAAGTAAGAAAATTTAATCCCATTTCTTTGAAAAAGACTTGTGCCACCTTGATATTAGACAAAGCTTTATCTCATATGGATTTTGGAAGTTTTAGATTTTTTTATTGATATATATTTAGTATTTGTAACAAAGTAATGATGTAAGTGTGTAATATAAATAAATTGATCATAATTAAATATCATACATAATTTAATTGTGATTTAATTAAGTATTATGATGGTTAAAAATAGTATAATTTTTTTAAATATATTTATTTCCAAAAGATTGATAGATATTAATTTCAAAATATATATCTAGATTTGTAATATATTGTATTGATTTATGATTCTATTATTTTATCTAATTTTTTTTTATTGATTGTTGATATATAATTTCAATCTAATTGCAACACTATATCATGATCGAAAAAAATATTTCTAGGAAAAAGGGTTTGAGATTCTAACATATGCTTAAGATATTATGGTTTTTTGATCGACGTCTCCAATCAAGAAGAAAAAACTTCTATATGAAAGTCAAATCAAAATCAAATTTAAGGTTGACCCTGTCGATTGATAGTGAAATTATCATCAAATTTAAGATCTAATATTAACTGTTGGATAAGTGCACAGAGTTGGGGGACACTTTCGTAAATATTTACCGTAATACATACATGTTATATACATTATGCGTACGTGTAATGTCCATAACACGTACATGTTATTTAAAACTAGGATCATAAAAACTGAATTTAAATGCATACATGTTCTATATAGTGGAAAGAACACATGCACGTTCTGCATAATGAAAAGAACATACATGCGTTATCTTCACATTGCACAAAAAAAGCTCAAAAGATATATTAAAAGTGGCAAATTTGATCTCCTAACAGATGGTTTACTAAAATAAATGTTAAGTATAAGTTTACATTTATATTATAAATAAATTTTATAATATAAATGTAAACTTATACTTTAAATTTATTTTAGTAAAAATAAGAAATTAGAGTTACTCTGTACCTGATAGAGTTGGTCTCACAACTGCACAGATTACAATGTAGAAGATAGTTTTTCAAAATATAATATGATCAATACTTAGACATTTTCAAGGTCTCAATATTGAACTTAGGGATTTCAGTGTATAACTTTTATAATTGGTGTTCATTTTTGGTATACATATATCCATTTTTTAGGTTTTTGTACCTCCCACATTGTTCCCTGACATTTCTAGCAGTCCTAAGTTTGTTAAAATTGAAGTTTACAAACCACTCACTTTGAACTCGAGTCAAAGTGGTGTGACTGTGGTAGCATATATCACATTGATGATCTACACACACCAAACGACCACTTTGTATTAATTTCACTTGTTCATTGTCCCTTCATTCATTAGCTTGTAGCCTTTGAATGGTCCAAACATTCATGTATTGATGAATTCATTAGCTTGCAACCTTTGAATATGAGGGTTTCATAAAAAATGATGAAATCGCTGGTAAGCACAAGAGACAATTGCATAACACCCTACATTTGCAAGTAGAAATTGCATAACCGTTGATCTCTGTAGATGGCAGTTCTGAAATTGCCCAATAATTTTGAAACTGTGAGTCTACTTAAAGAAACAATTTCACCACTAATCAAAACATGGGTAACGAAGCAGTTACAAATACTTCTTCTTCTTAACAACCATTCTTTGATGTGTTCAATAAACTCCAAAATAGAAAAACAAAAATACAATCTCTATTGAAAGCGAAAAAAACATGAAAAAAGAGTCACCAAAAAAATCTTGAAACTAAATTCATATAATAATTCATAAATTTGAATCCTTATTCATATTTTCTCATTGATTATTCTAATTGTATTAGATTCGTATAAAATATCTTAAAAAAATACAACCATGTACCATTTAATTTTAAAATTAATACATCATATCACAACTATAAAATCCTAATACCGAATGTAAAGTCTTTCCTTTATGAATCCATCACCCAACAACTTGAGGATAAAGCTTATCCCATCTGTATGACATTATTTAGAAATTAAATAATTAAAAACAAATGAGGTATATTTATTATTTTGCTCTTAGGTCTACTTTTAACAAGGAAAATCTTCAAGAACGGATCTCATCTTTTGATACTCACAGTCTAGGGAATATGCTGCTTTTGAAAAGCCTTAATTGACTGCATAGACCTTTTCAAGTGCAGATAGCAACAGATTGGCAATAATCATGCCATGTCATGTCATGCCTGCTTTACTCTTAACTTTCTTCCGATTTCCACGTGCAGATCAGATCAGAGCCAAAAGCATCACTCTACTTACCAAGCCAAAAAAATATAATATCCAAAACATTAAAAACCATCCTATATTCTAGACTGATAAAAATTTAATGGTACATTTTTGGTTAAATAGGACTATACTCATAGAGTCCACTATACTTTTATGGTCCTAAAGTGCAACCCAAAAAAAAAAAAAACAAAAACAAAAAAAAAAAAGGAGAAAGAGAAAACGCGAGAGAGTACTAAAATAGAACTTTGTCAATATTTTATTCATAGATGGACTCATGTCAAGATAAAGGTTATAAGATAATAAAATGTATTATTTTTACGAATGTGTGTTCAATCATTCAATCTAAAACACAAATGAATAATTTTATTAAAAATTAAATATAATTTAAGTATATTTTAATTGGAATATTGAATATAAAATAAATGAATTTTGAATCATTAAGAGTTATAATTAGATATTCTATTAATTGTGATTTTTTAATTTTTATTATTGTAAATAATTTTATTTATTAAAACGTAAACTATTATTAAAATAGGAAAAATTATAAAAATAAAATGCAATTTCCTCCTTGAATTAAAAGAAAGGAAAAAAAACAAAATATAAAATAAGTCTTTAAATAAAATAATGATATTTCTTTTACAAGAAAATATTATAAAATATCATGCATTTTTAAAAAAAATGCTCCATTATTATCAAATTATTTTTGTTGTAAAAATAATTTACATTTCAAAATTTTATGATAAATAAAAGTATTTTTGTTATAAAAAAATTGTAGACTACATTCAATTAAAGAAGTTTTTTAGGAAGCAAGAAAATTTAATTTCATCATTTACTATTAGAATGTCTCATATTAAATTAAAAAATTAAAATATAATATAACATGTTACATAGTAACGTGGTCAGACAAATCACAACCCAAACTCCATGCTGGACAAAAACACCGGCTTAAAATATTAGCAAAATTCCATCATTTTGAAAGAGGCATGCTATCTTGATATTAGACAACCTCTATCTCATCAAACTCCTACATTGCCTAAAAGTCTGTCATAATCCAAAAACTTTACAGAAAGGACTAACATCACCCTCTTAAGCCAATTGTGCCATGACATTATAAATTGACTCTTGAGAAAGTCACATCCATAAAATCTAAATTTCAATTCCCATTTCCAAGACAAAAACATCCAAAAAAGAGTCATATTAAATGAAATGGAAATTAAATCCTTTTAAGATATATGGTTTTAGATATTCTGCTTATATTTTATAAAGTGATTTATGGTATATGAGACCACATCATACTCAAAGTATATAGGGGATATTTAATTAGTGCTTCAAATATAAGGTGTGCATACTTTATCCTATATATGATTTGAATTTATAATATCCCTTTCAAAAACACAAGTTCTTCACAATTAGGTCAACTCAGGGTTAAATGAAACATGTTAACCAAAAAAATATTTTTTTAGACATAACTTTACATACCAAAAATATACATGATTATATTTCACTTGAAATTTAGTTTTTTAATTAAAATATATTTAACATCTATAATAGAATAATATGTTAACATATAATATAAATAAACAGTTTAGAATTTAATGTAACACACATAATTCATTTAAAACGTAATTAAGCATGAAAATACATTTACAATATAATAATAATAGTTATCTAGTTTAAATTTTTGAAATATATGAACATTTCAAAAATATGGATAAATATAAAATTCAAAGCGTTTATCTAGATTTTTCACATAATACATTGATTAATAAATCCATCACCTTATTTATAATTTTTTTACTGGCCGACAGTATATGGCCTCAATCTAGCTGCACCATTGTGTCACAATCGAAAAAAAATTCTCTAGAAAAAGGGCTCTAAACTCTAATATATGCCTAAGATATAAAGATTTTTTGATTGACTTCTCCAATCAAGATTAAAAAATATCCATATAATAATCAAATCAATATCAAATTAAGGTCGAAATTCTCATCCTATAGTCAAATTTGAGATCTAATATTAATTGTTAACATATCAAAAAAAAATTACTCCACCACCCTTGCCCTCAACTGCCATTGAGGATGCTTATTGGCATAATTATTTATCCCAAATTCATTAATAAGGTATTTACATAATATTTTGATACTTACTTTGAATAGATTGGGAATTGGTGACAATCACCTAAATTTAAACCTCAAAAGGTTGCGTAATTCTTGACATAAACCTCACCCAAAAATATGAAATTGATTGAATAAAAATGTGTAGAGCACCAAGGGCACTTTGAAAATGTATAGAGTTTCAAGGGCACTTCAGACAGGGTTTGAAATAATTTAACTATTGTATTTACTTAGTCCTAATCTCCTACTTCCTTGATTTGATATGCAATTTATGACACTTACAACATGAAAAATAGAATTTATTCTCCTTACACTAGAATGGTTTTGATATCTGCACCTCAAAGAAAATAATGTGAGATTTAGGTTTTTATGTTGAGGGTTAGTTAGGCTCTTCAACATCGTATAATTAGCGGATCCCTAATGCTAGAAACTAATTTATTAAAACATTGAAAAGTAATAAATTGCAATAACTTTATAGATATAAAAAACTCTAATCCATGTGCCAAATATTCTCCATGATAAATATTAGCTTCAAATAATTATAAATGTTCTAATGATTACTTGATCCATCTAGAATGCATGTCATTACTCACTAATTCTTTATGATTACTCAACATGCTTATTTGTACTAAATAAACTACAATGCTTATGTGTTTATGCACATTTAGTTAAAATTATGATCTTAACGGTGCAAAAAAAAATACACCAAATGGCTAGAAGTGAAGAAGATGAAACAAATGGATGGGTGTATCGTGACCTATAAATGACAAAACAAAATGGGCTAAGAGCATTGGGGGTGTTTTGGATAAACTCGGGAGCATGAGGGTATATCTAGACATAAAATTAGAGAAGCCCAGAGAGAGAGAGAGAGAGAGAGAGAGAGAGAGAGAGAGAGAGAGAGAGAGAGAGAGAGAGAGAGAGAGAGAGAGAGAGAGAATGTGGAGACACAAAAACACTAGACAAACATGTCGATAATACCTAATTGATAGGACCTAGGCTCACAAAGAGCACAATTGATTACCTTTGTATAAGCAACTAAACACGAAATTTAACCAGAATAATAAGTAACTAGAATTCAAAAATAGCACAGAATATGAGAGACAATACACACTTGTATTAATACTCATCCATAAGGAAATACAATAAAGATATCACACTCTTCCCACACCTCTTGGGCATACCAGTAATCTTCCCTCAAGAGTTCTCTCTCTCAATTACAAACAAATCAACTCAATAACCGAGTTGGTGTTTCAACCAGTCAGTAACAATACTGCCAGTACCACCGAGTATACACACATACTCCAAGTCTGAGTACACCACGTACTCCAAGTATATCTCACCTGATCTTGCTACTTGTTGTGTTGCTGATCTCCCTAATCTTGCACACCTGTAGATCAACTTGGTTTTGCACACCTACAAACCTAGATCTCACACACACACACACCTGCAAATCAACCGACCTTACCATTTAGATCTCACCTGATCTTGCTATATCGCAGATCAACCTGGCCTTGCACACCTGCCGACCTAGATCTTACACACCCGAAAGAACCCTTGTCCTTGCCTCACCAAATCCTTATGATTCTCCCTTGGATAGAACCCCTCTGATTCTACAGAATCCTGATTCTACAAATTAAAATACAACCCATGAGTCTATTAAATAGATCCCATACAAACAATAATTAGACTTTCCAATTACAATAATTAGAACGCAACTCCAAGACTAAAATTAGTCTTTACATGCAAACAACTGGTTCGTTAAACAAACTGTTCATGTAACTAACAGTTCTGGAACCGCACAGGCGACCGACATCAGTCGCTATCTGTCTGGAGATGATCGACGTTGGCCGATGAATGACCGATGTCGACAACTTCCTGTCTACCCCTGACCGACGTCAGTTGGCCTGACCGACGCCGGTTACTGTGACACTCAACACCTCCTCCATGTTTGCATCCCTGTGAAGCTTTTAGCTCCACAACCTAACACTAATTTGGACTAATTATCAAAAAATAGTCAAGTACACTAAAATCATGTAAATGAATAAGTAATAAATGCCTCAAGTCCATTTTTAGGAGGCTACATTTCCCATCACATTGAAGTGTTCTTATGTATACAAAGCATAAAAAGGATATAGATGCACATCGGATCTCTAGAGTTAGATTGGTGTACCTAGGAACCTGTATAACCATTATAATGATATTTTTTTCTATACACACATCGACCATTATTAAATAATCATATTAGATGATATAAATTTGAAATATTGAAAATATAATACTGCCTAATAATGAATTTGATCTAACAAAATATAAATATGATGACATGCTATCTCATGACAATTTTGTTCAAAGCCTAAACATATTAGGGGTCTTGGCCTAAAAGATCTAAGGATCCAGGGCATCACCCTTGCAGTCAAATGGATAATCAAAGCATTCCAAGGGGATAAACCCTAGAAAATCTTGGCCAAAAATAATATCTTGAAAGGTTTTCCTAGAGGTAAACCACTATGGAAAGGACTAAATATCGTGTCTCTCCTCATTGGTCCCTTTTTGTTAAAGTTACTAGTTCAACTATTTTTGCTTCCATCTGGTCTACTTGGGATTTTGCTATACCTCTTATCACTGCTAAACATATCTTTAGTTAGTTTGGGACATGCTGCCAGGGTTATAGATCTATCTGGTGGAATATTTGTGTTAACAAAAGGTAGCTTACTCTCACCATGGGTTGTTCTACTTTTGAATAGTTTACAAAAGGACTGGGGGTTTTCATTGATCTTTTCTCACAGTTTGGATGGGCCCCCTAGTAAAAAATTAGAGCCAGATTTCAAATTCATGATACTCAGCATAGAACTTATACTATTCTTTAAAAAGCACTGTAGGGGAATAATAATGTCTCCTTTATGGATGAGGATGGTGAATTTTGGGAAAGTTTTAAGTGGTTGAAGGGCCCTCCCCTATTCAATTTTTCTACTTAGATGCTCTAAAATAAGCTCTCTTTTCCAAATTCCCCTATCTTACTCTTAATTATATTTGGTCTCTGTGTGATCTTCTTCATTGGTGGTCCTTTAGGTTTGATGTTATTTGGGCTTCTTATCTTGAACATAAAAAGTATTACTTTCTATGGATCTTGATTTATAATAAAATTATTGTCAGTTTTGTTTTGATTAAAAGTGGTTTTGGTCAACCCTTTTGTTCCTTTTGTAATAATGCTAAATTTGTTGAACATCTTTTATTTTCGTGTCCTTATGCTTCTAATATTTGGAGATGTTGTCTTAAGGGATGGAATATTATTTTTGATTATGAGATTGGATGGTTGAACATTGTTCTTGGGTATATTTGTCCTAAAATCAAAGTCCATCCTTTCTTTAATAAATTTTGGCTTATTTTTTTAATTGTGATTTTATGGTTTTTATGGAAGCAAATGAACCTAGAGGTTTTTCAATCTAAGGCTAGGGTGTTTATTGACTTCTCTATTGAAGTCATCCTTTGTATTGTTTCCTTGCAGATCTTGTTTTAATTGAAGGTGCCTCAAGCACAGATGGAATAGTTATTGAGGTCTAGAATGCTTAAAATCATGTCATACTATCTGATTGATGTAGGTGGATATCTTAAGTTAAGTCTGCCCTCGAATTGGGTAGTTTGTCATGAGTTGGTTGTAGAGGTTAAAATTATTGAGCATGAATAGAAGTGCATAAATGATTCTTACTTTGATCAAGCAGATAACCCAGTGCAATATTTGATTAACTCTTTGGGTTCTGACAAGAATGGTGTAAATAGTTGGCATATGACCAATTATGATATGATGCGATATCTATAAAATGATGGTCATGATAGTTGTATAATTAAGGAATCTAAGGACTCTGTGGTTCCCTCGACCTAGATCTTAACTTGTTCTCCAATGATAAGGAAGAT
This sequence comes from Torreya grandis, assembly GCA_037957365.1. NCBI lineage: Eukaryota > Viridiplantae > Streptophyta > Pinopsida > Cupressales > Taxaceae > Torreya > Torreya grandis. Next base: position 824,466 of record JARHVA010000012.1, read on the forward strand.
CTGTAAATTTCTCCCCCCCCCCCCCGAATTTCACTCCCATGGTACAGGATGTTGATGAGCAAAGGGTAGTTTGGAAATTAATTGAAGATAATGTTAATACCCTCACAAAGAAACTGGAGAAACTCATTGATAGGGGAGGTTCTACTGAAGTGGATGAGGTGATTGAATATGTCAAATCTAATAATATGAAATATTTGATTAACAAGGTTGACAGATACACTCCACCATTGATTACAGGATTGGATCAATTGGGACCTGAGTTGAAGATAAGCTCTATTGAGGAACATGTTTACCTAGTTTTGGATAAGGACAATGAGATGGACTGGGCTACTTCTTAGAGGGTGCATAAAGACAAACCCATGTAGCTTATTATTGATGGTGCCATCTTCAGCAATAGGTAACACCATATAATAAGCCTTAAGGAATGAATACCTCCATAATTACATTTCAAAGGGGACATATCCAATATCATTCTAACATATATAAGACTCAACACATACTTGATATCTTTTTGAATGATATTCATCTCATTTATATAGACCTCTATTATTAATAATATAGAGGTAAAAACTTAATCTTGATATATGTCGACTCACTACCTAATGTAACTAATTTTACAAATTACTCATTTGACCCAGTATATTTGATGTATACAACTAACTAAGGGAGATGTGTGCCACATGTTAGCATCTCTATCAACATATATACATTATCATATCATATTACTAAGTACCTAACATGCCATCTCTCTTTGAAATGTTGTGTCATCGAAACATGGGAATAAACCAAGTAATGAGTGGTCTTTAAATCATTGCAAACTTGTCTCCATGCTCAATCATCCAACCACTTGAATATGATCTTGGCAGGTAATAACTTTCCAACCTTGAGTTTGAAATGTATTCTTCTGCTTTAATTCCATTCATTATCATAGTTTTACCTCCTTCATGTCCATAAATAAAGATTCCTCCTCTAATTCCATGTTCCATTTTCCATTTCACTATTTTGATTCCATACATGACCATAGTAATTCTTTCTTGGATTCCATGCATAGCCATTATGATTTATTCACTAATTACCTATGCCATGATCCATTAAACTAATATGATTCCATGTATAAACATAGTTTTATATCCATTGATTCAATGTGTAACCATACTGATTGTTTATCTGATTCCATGTATAGCCAAAATGGTTGTTGTTATGACACTCCCTGACATGCCTCGATGACTTTTTCCTCACATGATGATGTAAGTGTCTATATGCCCTAACATTAATATCCTTTTTTGATACTTTAACCTTTTCTTCTACCTCTTCCACCTTTTCATTTGGTAGTGCCTTTGTTTCTTGAGTAGATGAAGTGTTATTCTTTGATTGTACCATCTCTTCATATTTTTATTCATTTGAATCTTCCTTATGCTCTTTTTCACCATCTTAAACTTCATCCTCTTGCTTTGCCTTGACCCATCTTTGTTCTTCACTAAGTGTGATATCCTGCAAAGTGACCTTATTTTTCTTGTAACAAAGCTTCATGAACTTGTTCTGCATATTAACATTGATTGAGGATATCCAAAAAGAATATCCAAACCATCCATATCCAAAGCATAAAAATATGAATGCAATACATATTTGTCCACAATAAGCTTTAAATATTCATGATCTTGAATCCTCTTACCATCTACTTGAGCTTCCTTCATATTATTTTCTTGGACATGTAGACATGGGGCCACATCCATGTTGATGAAGTTATATTTGTGCTAGTGTTTATGGACACAATGCCTTTCTTCTTTTGAGTACATCCATGAAACTAAAATATTTAATATTCATTCTTTGGAGTTCAACTATTTGAACCATTATCCTCAAGCACATGAATATCACCATCAATATGTATCCTAATCATTATCCTCCTTACCATCATCATCACCCTTATTTTCTTCCTCTTCTTCCACATCATCCTTATTTTTTGGCTTCATATCCTTATCTTCTTATGTTTCATTTTCATCCCTCTAATATTCTTTCCCATCTGCTTCCTCATCTTGTTGTATTGTGTCCCATTTGTCTAAGAAACATTATTTAATTTGTTCCCACAAACAATTATGTTAGTCTAGACTCAACTGATCACACCAATCTTTTGGTTGACCTTTAAGGTACCTCACATATCTAAATCTCCATCTCATACTCCAAGACTATTCCCTCTTAAATTGAATCCACAATTCTATATTCTTATCACCATCCTCTCCAAATGATTTTTTTAACTCCATGTTCCATAAAAACTAGGGTTTCAAGAACACTAGTATTCAATAGATATCAATTCTCTACCATTTTACCTTAATTTGGAAGAATGGGTTAGATTAATCTAATAGAGATATAACCTTGAAATAAAATTCATATTAATAGATATAGCATTCAAACATACATAAATTGAATGTAAAATATTGATAATATTAAAAAATAACATTGAAATGAGTGTATAATCATTCTATTTATGTAAATACAATTATATAGAATATTCCCCAATAACACTTTGAAGAATATTTTAAAAATTATGGATGAAAATTTTATAGTTTTTAAAGTAATATGTCTTGTTACAGGTTCTCATTGATTAGAGTGTAAAAATTATTTGCTTGTGATTCCTATAATCTTACCTTAATAGGAACTAATAATCAATTTTAGGACTACAAGGAAGATTATAAGCAATTTTAGGACTATAGGGAAGGCTTATTTGGGTTCGGTGTTACTCTTGATGGTGTAAATAAGGATCCATTTACAATTTGGTCTCTTTTCGATCTCTAGTTCCATAACTACCAATGATTAACATTGGTATATTTTTACGAATCTTGTACCCCAAATTTACAAATGAAATTGGCAAATTAATAAGTGTAATGTCTTATTATCCCTATTCATGAAGTCTATGGTAGTGCTAGTATGAGAAATGCAAAAACAGATGAGAAGAATTAATTTGAATTCTAAGAGAAAGGTTAAGCTTAGGAACCACATTTTATAGGGTGTCGATTTACGTGCTATTTACCTTATCAAGTCATTAGAGAAAAATTGCCCTTTCTCTACTCATGCTGAGTTCAAAAAGGTGCCATAAACTAATATATTCATTTTGTATACTAACAAATGATATATATATCAAATTGGTATATATATATATATATATATATATATATATATATATATATATATATATATATATATATATATATATATATATGAAATTGGTAAAAGGCAGTATTTTTTTGAAACTAAGGACCCATACCCTGGAAGAGAAACAAACATCAAAGGCCTAACAAGCCAAGATTTATAGTAAGATCAGTGATGTTGATACCATCCAAACTACATCACAGTGCTACCCTAGTGATTTTACCAAAAGTCCGCAATCTCGTATCACTTCTAATAGTGCATGTAAGACTTCACATCGAAACAACCGCTGCACTGCAACTGTAAAACACATCTAAAACACAACACCAAAAGGGTTTTGATCAGATCCCTTAAATATGCATGTGACATGAGGGTTTTAAATGGATCCATAAACTAGACATGAGACAAAAGAATCAAAATACATCCTTCTAATTTCATCCTCAAGAGGGTTTCAACAGGATCCTTCCAACTTGAATGGAACGTGCTCCACGTGAATTTTTATAGACTTGGATCAAGATCCATAGTAGTAGATCTACAAAGACTAGAGCACAACCTGCGGTTGTCCATTGAGTTGATCCTCACACCAAAGAATTGAGATAGAAATGTATAAATCAAAACATTACCTACTAAACTCATCCTCAAAGGGTTTTGAATATGATCTCTCAACCCTGATTCCATCAGTGTTACAACATTCTAGTAAATCGTAAAAACATGGGGTTTTGAAATGTTTAGGATTGGATCCCCCAATGAGTAACATAAGAACATATTGAAATAGGGTAAATACTCGTCTATACCTCTTAGCAATGTTTGGCTTGATTTTCCAAGGTAACATGAGTTTTGTATGTGATCTCCTCCAAGAGGACCAAGAACAATATAACCATATGAAAAACAAGCACTCTTCTTTTTCCTTTCAATTCCATTCAAGGGTTTCTACAAGCAGGATCCTTTGTCACCATCTAAAGCACTCAAAAGCTCGTAGTCCTTTCTAGCTGACAACTCACGATCTCTAGATTTAAGGTCAAAACCTTTGGGAGTTGTATTTAATGATCCAATCTAGGCAAATCCAAACAACCCATATGAAGACCTCTTTATCAGTAGGGAACACCAACTATAATGTATAATCTTCATAAAAGAGTGAAAGCCATTCAATATAGACCACAACAACAAGATTCCACAACATGTAGCATAAAACAAGAATTACAAAGTTTCTACAGTGTTTCCATTCATGAGACTGCCCCTCAAGGCCCGAGAATATATCTCATCCTCCTAGAATGAGACTAGCGATGATTCGATAAATCTCTACCTATTCACAAGGAGAAACCTCATCTGAATAGAAAATTTGCCTACCCCTAGATGGATGTAGCCAGAGTTCATAAACAGATCCATTAAAACACTATGAAACAAATGGCATAAAACCCTACTCCACCTAGTTCTAACAAACTGCTCCACTTGGGGATCCTTCTCACACTTCCCCAGATAAAAACAATCCTCCAAGACGAGTGAAAGGTCTTAGCCATTCCTTGTCACCTAAATATCTTCCCTTTAGATGGGTGGGAATTAAATAAATTTAAATGAAGCAGGTCCTTCCCACCTACCAGGGTGTACCACCCTCTTGGTATGATGCTTTGATCGATTCATTCCATATGTTCATCAACGAGCATAAGAAGCCCTGTTTACCAAAAAGTGTCGATCGCATGCAAACAACTTTCCTCTACCTTTCCCAGAGCCAAACGAAAAACCAACAAATAGAGCTAGGAGCCCTTAAACCCCTACAGAGCTTTCCACGAGTCTCCAACTAATAAGCTTTCGAATGGCTGACTATAAGGAGGTCCTTCTTCAAAACTAACGAAACCTCCTCACTGTCCTCCTCATCCGGATCCTCCTCACTATCCTCGCCCTCACCCAGAGACCCTCTTGTACAACCCTGCCTTCCCCCTGAATTCAAAAAAAAGTCCTCCTTACCCTTTGCTCCGCTCCATTTCTAACAAATGATAAAATTAGTTATCATGTAAGTCTACCTTATTACGATGATATTTTGATGTAATATACTTTGAATTTAATGAGCAAGCGAATCGTGAGTTATAATCCATCTAATTCCAACTCATTTATTGTATTCTCTATCAATAGTTGTTATATGTTTTTGGTGTTGTCCATGCCATCTATATATCTTGTACTTGTCTTCCCTAATTATTTGGAAATTAAATAATAAAAAGTAAGGTAAGTATATTTGTCATTTTGTTCTTATGTCCGCCTTTAACATCATGAGAGTTGGAGAGCAGAGAATGGGACGCCAATGTTTTGGTGTGATAGAATAGTACGACCATTTCAGGGTCTGCAACAGCTTTTGGTCGTATTGGCATATGTCCGTCCGCTGAAACGAAAGGACGGTGCACTCTACTCTCCCTGTATCAAAAGTATGCCTTCGTCGTTGCCGTCGCTATTCAAAGTGAGGTGCTACGCATATTCTCCTAAATAAATAACACAATTCCTTCCCTCGCTTAAAAAAAAAAAAAAAAAAAAAACAACAAACTCCTTTCTTAAGTTAAATTTTTATCACTTCATTGCTACGGGGAACGTTCAAACTACATTATGTATGCTAACAATTGTTAAAATTAGTTACGACGTAACTCTACCTTATTACGATGATGTTGTTTTGATGCAACGTATTTTGAATTTAATTCCATCTAATTCCAATTTTATGTTGTGTTGTCTATACGAACTCATCGTGTATAGATATAAAATAAAATGGTGGAAAAATTAATAAATATTGAAATGAATATACAGTGATTTTATTTGTGCAAATACAATTTAAATAGAATATTCTTACACCTCGAAAAATATTGTAAAATTTATAGGTGCAAATTTTACCAGTTGTTAAAATAATGTCTTGTCAAAAAATTTCATTGATAAAAAGAAAGAAATTATTTACTTAAAGTAATTCTTATAGTCTTAACTAGTTAAGAACTAACAACTAATAGTGCCACTTTCTTTCAAAAATATATACTTTTATAAATATGTTTTATCACAACTTTTGAGTCCCTATCTCGAGTATAGTTATTTCTCTTATGAAACCACCACCCAACCACACCCAACGACTTTAGGATAAAACTTATCCCATCTATATATCTTATACTCGTCTCCACTCATAATGTGACATTAGTTGGAAATTACATAATAAAAACAAATTAGGTATATTTTTCATTTTGTTCTTAGGTCTACTTTAACAAGAGTAGTCTTCAAAAATGGAGATTATCTTTTGATACCATAAGCCCAAGGAATATGCCACTTTTGAAAAGTCTTGATGGACTGCAAATGTTTGGGAGTGATCGCATACGACCTTTTCAGGATCAGATCCACTTGGTTCATCTTTCTTTCAAGCAAATCAGAAGCAAAAAGGAATGTACACTCTACTCTCTCTTTTTCAAAAGCATTCAGTGTGTCGTTGCCATCGCTGTTCAAAATCACTATGCCTATTAGTAGTGAGGTCATATGTATATTCTCATAAATAATAACATTGGGAAGCACGATTGTCTCAACGTATAAACATTTCCTTCGTTAAGTGATATAACTCTTTATGTTCCATATTTGACTTGTGGCCTAACTTTATGAATGTTAAAAATATTTCCTCTGGAACTCAGTTGGAGTTTGTGTACGAGAAAGTAGTTTTTACATCAACATGAATTGTATAAATATTTCCCATGAAACTCAATTGGAATTTGTGTATGGGAAAGTGGTTTTACATCAACATGAATTGTACCTGTTTATATGATAATGCATATTTAAAATCTAAACATATCTATTCAAATAAAATGAATTGGGCTCAAAACTCAAAAAACTCATTCCAACAAGAGTTTGATTTATGAATTGATAATAAGAAAAACAACACATAAGTACCCTAAAAAAGTTCAATTTGACATTTAAAACTATCCACAAATTAAAATTATGTATCTATGTAATGTCATAATTTGATGTGTGCACGTGTACATATCAAAGTTAAATAAGCAATTGTACATGGGAGGGTTCATAGAAGATGTCATGATCAAACAATTTAGGTGTTCTCAAAGTCAATATAGAAATGATAGTTCAATTTGAAAGTCAAAAGGAAAGAGATATTATTTTATTTCCACTATGAAAAGTCATGAAGATCCTCGAACAAACATCAACACTCATGTTTTGGATATGAGAACTTGTATATCTGTAAACATGTGGAAAACATATGTAATGGAATTTGTGTCTATAAAAAAATTCAAAGTGAAGAAACTAGGGAAATAAAATAAACTGATGAAAAGAACAAATGCACCTAGTTGTGCCAAAATTATGAAGACTCCTTTGTGAAATCCATGTCTCGAAATATGTGCTACATTTGAATATATGTGTCTCATGAGGACACCAAGTAAATAATGTTATGTACTACCATGTGATTGATTCTATATAAGGGAGTGAGGGAGAGTATACTGTGTAACACCATGTGATTCCTTCCATATATGAGAACATGGAAAAAGTGTTGTGTACCACCATTGTTTGGAATCTTGGAGAGATAAAATAAGAGGATCATATGCCCCTTTTTTGAGGTGTGTGATGAACTTGTGAATCAAATAAATATAAATAAATGGATCATGTGTACTATGTTTACATCCATTTAGGTAGATGGGAATGATCATATAAATGGATAGGGTTAGGTTGGCATGCTCCCACTTAAGTCAAACTTGTGGTCACACTTGAGTCTCAGACTTCGATCCTTTATTGATTGGTAATACCTAGGACCATGAACCTCTAGATAGTGGAAACTCACTACGTTGTTTCTCCCCTTGAGAAAGCCTCTCCCTCTCAACTATCTATCACCTTTGCCTCTACCTTAGGTGTATATTCTAACTACTTAGGTTCACCCACCATCATCGAACACCCCTCTAAATTTATTGCATCCCTTGATTCAAAATCTCATTCCACCTCAATGTCAAAAGGGCTCCAAAATCAAAGAATTGATGTATAATCATAATAGGATATCACTGTTAAAACATGTTTGTGAAAAGTAATTTTACCCATGTGTGTTTGAGTCTAAGCAATGTATACATAAGAGTAAGAAGTTTTCCATAGATGGGAAAGGTATATTCAATGAAAGTTTAGGTGTATCATGCCCCTTTGTTAGAAATATATAATCAATTTAAGCACAACAACTTATGCCCCTTATGGAAACATGTAATCAATGAAACACAAAAAATATCATTCTCAAATATAAGTATGGTAATGAGCATACTCATGGATCTTCTCCCCAATAGATGCATGGTAGAGACCATGGAAACATATGCATGCAACCAAGAGCATTTACATGATATAGATAATGGAAAATCAAGGAACATCTTGCATGATATAGATCATAACACCAATTATATAGAAATGTAGAGTAAACAAAGAAAGATAGGAATACACACTTAACACATAGAAAACACACCACACCTAAAGTAAACAAGGTAAACAATGAGAATCATGACATGTATAATATACAATGGAGTCAAGGGCCATATATCTATCATAGGAAAAATAAGAGAGGGATGCCAAGAAACAAGTATATGAGTAAAAAATATTAGGCACATTAGAATCAATTCACCATAAATGGAGAAAAGTGATTATATAAATAAGAAAGTACAAACACCAAAGTCTATGCAAGTGTAAAAGGAACATAAGCATACATAAAATCACTAAGCACACAAAGGTACTTTTAATAATAAATATAAAATAGGCTATGTAGGATCACATGAAATATCAATATGATAAAGGAAAATAGAAAAGATAGAACATGAAGCGATGTTAGGAGATGTTCCCAGAACAAGCATGGAAGGTGACCCCAACCAAATGTGAATCCATAATCATATATATGTACATACATCCTATATCTATCTCAATAATACAATCAATAGAATGTGTGTAAACAATAAAAACATTATCAATATATGGATAATAATAAAAACATATGGTTCAGAAGAAACACACAAGGTAAACACATGTGAAAGTAAACATTGTGCAAAACAATCTAATCAAGTAAAATAAATAATGTTTAATTTCTAAAATAATGGGTTTTTTAAATCAAAACTAACAAATAATTTTAGGAGGTCAATGAAAATCATCATGTGATATAAAATTTGAAGGATTATGACCATAAGCACTATGAATAAGGCATGTTAGGACTAGTGAATGTAAATCTAATGAGTCATCATCATACTTATTTGTAATATTATTCATTGTGTAGTTAATGTCTTTCATACATTTATTTTATTATTGATTTCATGTTTGTTATGGAGACATACTATGTGATGAATACATCCTTGTTAGATTTGACTTATTATTTTAAATATAATGTATCCTATTTAAGAAATGTTTGAAAACTCTTTGATGATCACTATATGCATTAATATCATAGTTCTTAGGAAAGGACTTTGATGGACCCATTCATTTAATAGAAGTTAAGGTAATCATATTTCAATCAAGTGGCCACTTAAACACATTTTGAGGACTTTCACTCAATCTTGTAAATCATCTTCATTTTTTTTGTTATGATATGACTAGCTTGTTGGATGGTCGGCCCACTACATTCAAAATCATTCTTAGCCTCAATATTAAGTTGGAAAGTATCGTCACTACTGATGAGTCTAGTTTATAACTCAATTTTGTTAGACTTTATTATCTATTTTTTTAGTTATCATGGGCTTTGGTACTTAGATCTTGACCTTTTCATGACATTCCCTCAAAACCATAGGATATTGGGTATAGGTTATTTCCAATAATCTTTAATGACATTGACATGATATATGAATTATCGATGTTAATTTTGCATGTGGTTGATGAATCTTATTCTAAAAGGGTTATAGATATGCAATTATTATGCGTACTAATATTATTATGCGAATATAATTAGCACCCTATAAAGTTGAGGAAGATTCTGTTAGTTGGTTAATCACCATCAAAGTTAAACAAGGTGGTCATTCAAATATCAAATTGAGGGGAGATAACCACCTTGCAACTGGTCTTAATTACTTATTGAGAAAATTTAGGAGTTACTATTGTGCTAGATCTATGTTTAAGTGGCCATGCTTGACTAGATTCCATGCATGCATAACCTCCTCTCCACTTTCTATGCTTTCCATAAAGTGGCATCCTCCTATTCTATTGGAGTTGACCGCCTTGCTAGATAGTTGGTTTTATAGTTTTCTTTCTATAAATAAGAATCAGATGTTCCTTCTAAGGAGGTTTTTAGATTGGTGGATTGAAGTTTGTATTTACATTATTAAAGTTTTAGCAATACAATTAAGTTGTTCAGTTGTATTCATGATTTACAATGAATAAAATGAAGTTATAAGTTCACATCTTTGAGTTTACATTTATCTTAAGGAATACTCATCCAAGGGGGCCCACTTGGTGAGTATTGGTGAGTATTCCATCCTTTAGTTTATTTTTTATTCTTTGTTAATCAGTTAGTTAAATCTGGGATTGAATGTTCTTGCAATCACTATAACTTCATTCTGTGTCTGTTCCTACAACCAAAGAAAACAAAGTAGTTTCCTATTTGTTCATCCAAATTTTCATTTTATATCCTATACCTCATTTTAGCATAGTTATTAGTTGATGTTCAACATTTATGTTATTTCTTTTTGAGAAGTTTATTTTTAGCATTATGTCTTTTTCAACAGTAGAATAAATGTGGCTACTCTAGAAGTTCCTAGTGCACATACTATGCTGATCCATTTCAAGTTCATGTCCCTAAGTTGAAAAATTAAATGCATATTCATAATGATTAATATAGCTATTTAGGTTAGATGTCCAATCTCTGAGTCACAACTTTATGGGCTTAGTTGTTAAAACATTGTGAGAGACCAACATTTTTTGGCACCATTATCGGGGATGGTGTCAAACTAGGAAGATCTTTGGAGTCATCTTTAGTATAATTTTTTGAGAATATCTTTAAAATTATGCTCTTCGTATATTCCTCATTTAGGAAATAATAAACCATAATATTTTCACAACATTCTTTATGTGAATTAGTTGATGCTGAGTATATATTGCATGCATAGTGACAAAAGAAGAGATGCTTTAGGGAGATTCCTTCCTAATGATCCAAATTACCTAGCAAAAGAAGTAGAAGTGAATCCTTTTCTTGATGCATTCCTTGATTTGATTAGTTCTAAAACATCCTCTGAAGAACAAGCTACCCAAAACTTGATTAACAATCCATTTTCCTTAATAATCAGACAAGCAGCTATGGCTACCCAAAATGGACCCAATCAACCAACCTTTCCATTTCTTATTGCTCATCAAAATGAAGTGGATAACCTCAAAAACATCCTTATTTTATCTCTCCCCAAGTTTCATGGACTAGAATTGCAACAAAGGACCCAAACACCTTCTTGTTTGAATTTGATATCCTTTGCAGAACCTATGACTACACCATTGATGCTCATCGGCTAAATTTGTTTCCTACCACCATGAAAGATGCTGCATTGAGATGGTTCATGGGACTAGGTAGTGATATTTTCAATACTTGGGATGAAATGAAATAAAAATTTCTTGATAAGTATAAAGACTACTGTAGGGGTGGAGATATGAGAGGAAATGATATTTTTAGAATGCAACAGAAAGAGGATGAAAGTTTGGAGGATTACATCTCAAGGTTCCTATTTTGTTTACAAAAATATCCCCATCATACACTCAATGAGGAGTCTCAGAAACTATTTTTCCTTAGAGGAATAAGTGAGCAGTGTACAGATGCCTTAGATTTAATGGGATGAGGAGATATTACCCAAGTTCCTTGGGAGGATATTAAGAAGTTATGCCAGAATTATTCCAGAGTATCCATGAAGAAAGGAAGAGGTTACCATTCCCTTATGGGAAAAACCCCTACCAATGGTGTTTCAAGGATGGAGATAATCCATTTTTTATCTGATTTTAAGCAAGATATCATAAATAATATGGCCACCCAATTGGACACACTTCAGGAAAAGAAGAAGCAAGACAAGGTAGAGGCAATGTTGGGTGAATATTGCCCTCATTGTAGACAAAATAAGGACTAAAAATGTAAGATGGTAGCTAATATAGATAGTAAGCAGGTTCCACCTAAGTTCAAGCCAATCCAAGTTGAAGAATATCAAGTCTACTATGTTTCACAAAGGAGGCCATGGACTCCAAGACAAGGTATGCCACTAGATCCATTATCATTTTTTGAACCATATTTTAATACTTATGCATCTAGTAACCAATGACAACAACCATCTCCATTTAAATATGGAGGATATTTACCTCAGCCTTGGAATAACCCTCCAAACACTTGGAAAAATTACCAAAACCATGCACCTTAGTGGCAACAACCTCAGGGGAATTGGCAGTCACCTCCAGGAAATTGGCAGCAAACATCTTAAGGGAGGGGAGGACAATAATGGCCAAACTAGACAACTAATTATATGTAGCCACCTTCTCATCCCCAACAACCAACTATAATGCCTCCTTCTACTAGTTATAATTATAATACACCTAAACCTACTTAGTTACCAGCTCAACCCTCATCTAACCCAAATAATAGACCCCAAAAATAGCCTATATACTCTACTGATCCAAATCAATTCCTTGTATATGCTATGGATGTAAGTGACATTCACTTGTGTTCAGGAACTACCATGGAAACTCCTTCCAGACCCATCATTACTGAGCTTCCTAAAGATGGAGAGGAGCCTTTAAATACCACTGTTTAGCCAAATGCTCTTGAAAATCTTGAACCAATCCTAGTCAAACAAACTACTCAAGAACCACCATTTCCATAAAGATTAGAAACTGTGAAACAAAAGGAAGAGAAAGAGGAACCCACCTTTAATATTATAGAGTAGTTAAAACACGTATGTGTCAACATCCCTCTATTTTAGGCCATAAGGGATGTTCTTATATATGGAAAAGCAATCAAAGAAGCATGCTTTAAGAAGCTAGGCAAAAAAAAGAAAGACCCCACTATGGTTCATGTAGTGGGATGTTGGCTAACATCATGCTTGGGAAAGTGACTATTCCCAAATATAATGATCTAGGGAATCCTATGGTAGGAGTTTTTATAAAAGGGATCTAAATTAGAAATGCTCTGATTGATCTGGGAGTGGTCATAAATGTAATGACCAAGGATATCCTAAAACAACTAAATGTTACAAACATGAGACCTACTCCTACCATCTTGTAGCTTACTGATAGTTCTACTATTAAACCTGATGGGATAGTAGAGGACCTTATGGTATCCTTAGACTCATGGGAATATCCAGTGGATTTCATGATACTTTCTCCTAAAGTTACATTGGGAGGGTACCCCATCATTCTGGGAAGGTCATGGTTAGCCACAACTAATGATTATATTATATGTCAATTGAGAGACATGACCATCTTTGATGGGAGAAGCACTAAAAAAAATTTTCTTTACCCACCTGCATAGCCATCTCATGATATGGATAATATTATTTGGCCACATGTTGGTGAAGAGGCTGAGGAAGCTAATTCTATGGAACAACTTATGATGTTAGGCCAAAGTTATTTCATGCAGCTTCAAGAGGAAGAAGAGGTATTGTCTAACATAATTTAGAATCATTGTGAAGTAGAGGTTGCATCATCCTCTCAATCTACTGATCTAGTGAGGACAATCATTCCCATTCTTCCTACAACAATAGGTATGTCTCATACATTACTTCTATAATAAATTAAGGTACTAAGCATTAGTGAAGCAATTATGGTCGAGTTAACAAATCAAGTGGATATTTCAAAAGAAAGATATTTGAATATTAACAATAGTTTGACTCAAAAATAGCTCCTATCTTTGACAAAATTGTTAAAGAAACACAAGAATACCTTAGCATGGGATTACCATGACATGAAAGGACTTGATCCCACATTATGTACCCATAGGATTTACATAAAAAAATATTGTACACCAATAAGACTACCACAAAGGAGGATCAAACCTGCATTAAGATAAATTATCAAAGAAGAATTACAAAAGCTATTAGATGCAGGATTTATCTACCCAATCTTAGATAGCCAGCGGGTGTCTCCTCTAGTTATTTTGACCAAAAAAGGAGGGAAATGGAGAGTCTAAATTGATTATAGAGAATTAAACTCTGCCACCAAAAAAGATCATTTTCTCCTTCCTTTCATAAACCAAGTATTGGACTCACTTGCAGGAAAATACTTTTCCTATTTGGATGGGTTCAGTGGTTATAATCAGATACAGATTGCACCAGAAGACTAGGAGAAAATGACATTTACCTATCCTTGGGGGACATATGCATACTCAGTGCTTCCATTTGGCTTATGTAATGCACCTATAACTTTTCAAAGGGTAGTCATTAGCATATTTTTGGATATCTCACATGATTTCATGGAAATCTATATGGATGATTTCACTACTTATAGTGCTAATTTTTAAGAGGATTTTAAAAACTTAGGGAAGGTGTTGGAGAGATGTGAAGACCATAATCTATCCCTAAATAGTGTAAAGTACTTCATGATGATGCAGGAAGGAGTAGTGCTTGGCCACTATATCTCTCCAAAAGGAATTCAGGTAGAACCAATAAAGATTGAAGTCATAATCAATCTACCCATTCCTACAAAGCAAAAAGATGTCCAAAGTTTCTTGGGTCAGGTAGGATACTATAGATGTTTCATCAAGGATTTTATAAAAATGGTAGCCCCATTGTATACTCTTCTCACTAAAGATGCTAAATTTCAGTGGAATGAAGACTGTAGAAAGGCATTTTCTAATTTAAAGATGGCATTAACTCATGGTCCTGTACTCAAAGGTCCCAATTGGGAGCTTCCTTTCCACATTCATATTGATGCATCATATTATACCATAAGAGAAGTCTTAGGGAAAAAATAAGGAACCATTGAACATGCTATTTATTTTGTCAACAAAAACTTACAAGGAGGTGAGTTTAATTATACAGTGATAGAAAAGGAAATGCTGGTAGTAATCTATGCCCTCAAAAAATTTAGGCACTATGTAATAGGCTATCCAATATTTTTGCACAGAAATCACGTAGCCATTAGGTATTTTATGAACAAACCCTTAATATCAGGTAGATTAGTAAGATGGGTGTTGCTAATGCAAGAATTTGACATCACTATTATGGATAAGCTAGGGAGGGCCAATGTGGTTGTAGAATTTATTTCAAGACTGACTACATTAGAAAACAACCAAGTCATTGATGACTTTTTCCCTGATGAACATTATTTTTAATCACTATGAAAACACCCTGGTATGCTAACACAACTAATTATCTGGTCATAGGGAGAGTCCCTCCTCATTTCTCTCCAAAGGAGAGATGGGTGCTCATCAAAAAGTATTTTCCTTTTTCATGGACCATTGGATGTTTGTAATACATTGGACTAGACCATGTCATGAGGAGATGTGTGTAGGAAGATGAAACATATGACATTTTGCATGCATGCCACAATGAACCATGTGGAGGGCATTTTATAACAAAAAGGACAAAAATCCAGATTTTGAATACAGGTTATTACTAGCACACACTCCACAAGGATGCAGGAAGATATACAAATTAATGTGATAGATGCTAGAGGATCAGATGACCAACTAAATATGATGAGATTTCCCTTAACCCTCAGTTTGTGATCACTCCATTTGATAATTGGGGATTAGATTTTGTAGGACCCATTGATCCTCCATCCAATGGAAACTCTTATATCTTAGTATACACTAATTATGTAACTAAATGGGTAGAAGCTAAGGCCATGAAGCATGCAAGAGATATCAAGGTTGTAGAATTTATTTATGAAGACATTTTCACATGGTATGGAGTTCCTAGAGAGTTAGTGACTGATCAAGGAGCTCAATTCACCTCAGACCTAGTTGTAACACTAGTCAATGAGTACAACATAGGGCACAAGAAATCTACTCCTTATCATCCTCAAAATAATGGCCAAGTTGAGGTGACTAATTGGGAAATTGAAGCCATTCTGACCAAAACTATATATTTACATAGGAAGGATTGGACAAACAAGCTGCTATAATCTGTTTGGGCCTTTACGACAACCTAGGAAACAACCACATGCTTTACCCCTTTTGAGTTATTGTATGGAAAAAAAACTATGATGCCTATAGAATTTGAACATAAGACTCTTCAGGCTGCAATAGATTTGGGGATGAATATCTCTGAGGCACAAAAGGACAAAACCATGCAACTCAATGTTTTGGATGAAATGAAGAAATTAGCCTTACATCACACTAAGGTGGTGTAGAATTAGAGAATAAAGTGGCATGACAAATTCATCAAAGACAAGAAATTATAGCTAGATGACTGAGCACTGCTCTATGACTCAAAGTATCAGGATAATCTAGGGAAGTTGCAGACAAAGTGGCTAGGACCATATGAGGTTGCTAAAGTTTTTTCCAATGGTGTTGTTCAACTTACAACCATTGATACTATCAATTTACGCTGTTAGTCAATGGTCATCACCTCAGGTTATATCACAAGCCAACTTCAAAAAAAGAATTCCTACAATAATACAATCATCATACGACTCCTGAACTTCCTCCAGTCGAAGACAGTGGATCTAGTGTCCCTCTTTCTGGGTAATCATGGTACAACACTTGTCATAATAAATACTTCCATTTTGTGGGGGTCTACTTATTCATTCATTCACCCACCTGCCCATCCATTTCCATCATTCTCTCTTCTATTCTGTTTCCATGATGTCACTTCATTCCACCTCACTTTTTTCCACTCCACTTTCATTCATTGCTCAATAAAATGTTTAAAATGTGATCGGTACTTTCTCCATGATTTTTGAAACTGATCTTCAACACATCAAGGTATGTACACATTAATTTGTTATATCTTACTTATATTTTATTACATTCATTTAATTATTTAAAATTGATGTCGATATTATCCATAACATATAATTGTTCCCTACCCTATCCAATTTCACATTACCATTCCACATATGAGGGCACATGCTCAAATTTTGGTTGGGGAGGGACTATGAATACCATCTCCTCATGTCAATCTATGTGTTTTACACCAACATGTCAACAAAGTTTAAAATTGAGTTGATTTGAATTATGAGTGAGATGATAGGTCACAAGTGTGAGGTGAGAGCCTTCCTTGATTACTCCTTACTATATGTACTACTCTTGTCATAATCTTGAGTGCCCAAATAAAAAAATTCAGATGACATTGGTGAGAGAATATTTAGTAGTATTGTAGAGTGCTTGTTTTCAAATATATAAAATAATGGGAGGTAGATTCATTTAAAATGAACCCACAGTTCATGATGTATTACTGCATGATGTACTTATCCAGGCTTAGTTTAGAAAGTGTAGCTGGTTAGATTATTTCTTGAAGCTGAATGGTTTCAATGAAGATGTATTGGAATTTGTCTAGACATTGTCTAAAGGTTAGGCCATGATAAAAGGGTTAGAGGTATTGGCTACTAAAGAAAGGATTGCAAAATTTATAGGGTTGCCTATCAATGGCAAGAATTACCTTGTTACTAAAGATGTCAAGTTAGCTAGGGCTGAATATATAAAACATGGTGACCCCCCACTAATTATAGACAAACAAGGAGACAAGAGAACCTCTCTACCTAAGCCTTAGAAGCAAGTAGCTGTTCATGTTGTGAGGTACATTACTTGTGAAGGTCATCATTTGAATCTTCATTCTATGCATTTCAAAATACTAAATCATATGAGGCATGGGAGAAGAATGAATGTGCCAAATGTGCCATACCAATTTTTCTCAATCATGGTAGCCAAAACCCAAAAAGGTAGGGCCAATTCTATTTCCCACATTTTTTAATCAAATTATTAGTTGAAAAGTCTCTAGATAATGTGTTTGACATGACTTGGGAAGAATTATTAAACATTGATCAAATTAGACCAAAGAATTTATGACCTATGATTGTGTGTCAACCTCGTAGGGCTAGGAGAAGAGTGAGTTCTATTAAATCTACTCTACGAACCTCAACTTTTAGGGTAAACCCTCCTACAATTAAACAAACTATTGGGATTAATTCCTCTGAGGTAGAGCATTCATAAAAAGAGAATTCTTCTTCAAATTTTGATGATGAAGTTCCTCTGAGCAACCTAATTCAAACTAGGGTATTAAAGAAAAAGGCATAAATAAGAAAGGGTAAAACTAAAAAGCAAACTGGAGGAAAGGGAGTGCCAGGCTCTATGAAATGGAAGGCTGACACCATTCTTCCTGTAGCTAAATAAAAACATGAGATCCCTCCAAGAAAATCAAGACTTGCTGAGCCAGCCTTTGGTTAGCCTCCATAGAGAAGCCCTACTGATGAAGGAACATCACCAGAGGATATAGAGGCTCCAATGGAGCATGTGAATGATGAAGAAAGGTTATATTTAAAGAGGCAACATATGTAACATTGGCATACCTTATTGTTTCCACTGCATAAATTAAGAGTCAAGGACATGAAGATAATCAAGAGTTCCTACAACAAAAAACCTTACAACCTAAATTGGATGAACATTTAAGAACCATGCAATCAGTGTTATGTGAAGAATAACCATCAGTACTAGGAAAACTATTGGTAGGAATACATAGACCTCATGATTTTTCAATAAATACGGTAGCTATGATTTATGGAATGAAATGCAGAGGAGATAATAAGAATGAAAAGAGGAGAAATGTAGGTTGAAGAATGAAATTCAAAAGAAAGATGAAGAACTTGAAGATTAGAACATAAAAATTATGACTTTAAAGGAGAGAGTGAATAATATGGCAGCCTTAGTGCCTCATGTATTAGAGTGTAGGACTCCTCCAAGGTTCTATGCTCTTTATTTAAAGGAGAAGTATCTTTGTTTTAAAATAGCAAGGATTATTTCAGGTTTGAATCCTTCTATTGAGTCTCCTCTTGAATTTTTCAATGTTTATCAGTTTGCTCCTCCCTAAATAAAGAATTTGTTGTGTGCATTCTATTTACATAATTATGCTGTGTCCTAAGATCATGAGTGGAATCCCTTGTTGTATGTTGGGGATGTTCAATTAAGAGCATTTATGTCCTGGATACAAAATGAGATTAGTCAGGGACAACAGTTCAGGGCTTATAATCAAACATAATTCAACACCCCCCTGCCCATTAGAGTTGAATCTAGTAATCCAAGAAGAATTTTCAAAGATTGGCACATAATGCTTTATAGACCAAGCTATGGCAACATAATCCTACTAGAGAGAGAAGCAACTTACAGGGAATATGAGAAGGTTACAAACACTATAGGGGAATCTATAAAGGGACATTTGGCATAAAGGTGGAATAGTTTGTCTAATGAATTTAATAAGTAGCACCTCACTCTCTAAAAAACTATGCTATAGCATGTAAAAGAGTGGATAGACATATACATATTAAGAGGACAAAGGGGAAATTTTGGCTTCCTTTAATTTTCCAACCACCTATCTTATTGTGGTCTGTGCCAAATTACATGTACTATTAGTATGATAATGCTAGAGAGAGGTAAAGATGAAACAATTTCGATAGACAACAAGGGTTTTGTTGGGATATTTACTCATACACTATAGAATCTAATACAAGACAACTGATAATTTCTAATTTTAGGGTATTAACCAAATAGAAGAACCACTCTCCTCTGCTAGAGGACCAACACAGTCTTAGGTTGGGGAAAGTGATGAGTCTAGTTTATGACTCAATTTTGTTAGAATTTATTATCTATTTTCTGTAGTTATCATAGACTTTGGTACTTAGATCTTGACCTTTTCATGACATTCCCTCAAAACCATAAGATATTGGGTATAGGTCATTTCCTATAATCTTTAATGATGTTGACATGCTATATGAATTATTGATGTTAATTTTGTATGTGGTTGATAAATGTTACTCTAAGAGGGTTATAGATATGCAATTATTGTGCATATTAATATTGTTATGTAGATATAATTAGTAGCCTATAAAGTCGAGGAAGATTCTGTTAGTTCGTTACTCACCATCAAAGTCAAACAAGGTGGTCATTTAAATATCAAATGGAGGGGATAATACCACCTTGTAATTGGTCTTAATTGCTTATTGAGCAAATTTAAGATTTACTATTGTGCTAGATCTATATTGAAGTGGCCATGCTTGACCAGATTCCACACATGCATAACCTCCTCTCCACTTTTATGCTTTCCATAAAGTGGCATCCTCCTATTCTATTGGAGTTGATCACCTTGCTAGGTAGTTGGTTTTGTAGTTTTATTTCTATAAATAAGACTTGGATGCTCCTTCTGAGGAGTTTTTTAGATTGATGGATTGAAGGTTATATTTACATCATTAAAGTTTCAATAATATAGTTAAGTTGTTCAGTTGTACTCATTATTTAAAATGAATAAAATGAAGTTATAAGTTTGCATCTCTGAGTTTACATTTGTCTTAAGGAATACTCATCTAAGGGGACCCACTTGGTGAGCATTCCATCCTTTAGTTTAGTTGTTATTCTCTGTTAAGTAGTTAGTTAAATTTGGCATTGAATGTTCCTGCATCCACTAGAACTTCATTTTGTGTCTATTCCTGCAGCCAAAGCAGACATAGTAGTTTCCTATTTGTTCATCCAAAGATTAATTTTTTGTCACGCACCTTAGTTTAGCATAGTTATTAGTTGATGTTCAACATTTATGTTATTTCTTTCCAAGAAGTTTCTTTTCAGCATTATGTCTTTTTCAACAGTAGAATAAATGTGGCTACTCTAGAAGTTTTTAGTGCACATACTGTGCTGACCCATTTCAAGTTCACATCTTTAGGTTGACAAGTTAAATGCATCTTTATAATGATTAAGACAACTATTCAAGTTATATGCCTAATCTTTGAGTCACAACTTTATGGGCTCAGTTGTTAAAACATTATGAGAGACCAAAAATTACTCTTATCCTTGAAACTTGATTTAATTTTAATTTTGGATCCATTAGAGGTGGAGGCATATGTCCCATATTTAAGCATGTTGGCCTCTAAAAGCTTGATCTCATAGTTTCTAACTACATGAAAAATATCATCAAAATATAAATAAGTGTTAAATATTACTTTGTCTTTGATAGGTAAAAATAAACTTTGAGAAAATATACTTTGTAATTCACCATTAGGTAATTGGTGATTGATATTTGTAACAATTGTATTGAATTAGAGCATGTATTCACTAAAATTATCTTTTAAGACCTAGTCATTGGAAGTTTGAAAGGGTGTGAAAAGTATTTAATTTAATTTCAAATATATCTTATAAATATACATGTGTAGTCATTCATTTAGACATGATGAAATTAAAAAAGAACCCATTTATTATCTATAAGAGTTTATTGAGTATTAATTATTTGTCACATCCATTTAAATAATAATGGTTGAGGCATTTGCACTAGACTACTTAATGATCTACATTACACTTGTATGTTTTTTAAATACCCATGTTATAAAGGGGGTTTGATTAAGATAGGCCCCCAAATCTACCTTCCATTTTTATTATGTTACATGATGTTGGTAGTAGATTGGAGCTATAGATTTGGGATACAAGCATTAGGTCCACATGAGAGATTGATCATGATGGAAATGTTAAATTTGTAAACATCCTTTCTCATTTATTGCTTTGCTTATGTAATAACCAATTTGGTATATTTTGATGTTTTACTATTGGATATTTATAATACAATTTGATTGAGATCCATTTATGCAAAAAAAACTTATGGTGAACCCATTTTTATCCAGGATCCTGAGGTTATAATTCAGTCTTGAGGATAATTGTGTGGCATACCCTTATACATTTTTTAAGTGATTACATCGAACATTGTTAAAATTTACTACTTTATAATTAAGGCCTTATTAGATGATTCAACTACCTTAACATTTTTATTTCTAAATTTTAGAGGGGCATAGGTTTACAAATGTTCATGGATTTATTGCTTTTATTTTTTGAATATGTGATGGTATGCCATTGAATGAGCCTAATGGATTTTGCAGTGTGAGTTTGAAAATGCATATTAGAAAGAAAATAAATATGTTTTCAAGTATGTTGAGGGGAAAAATATTTTTATATTTTTTTAAATAGACAAATCAAATGTATCCTCCATTATGACCCACTACCCATGTTTCTCTATGACAAATCATTTGATTGACTCAAACCTTTTTATGTGATCTTCCACACACCTTCAACTTGTCACCTCTTCCATCTAGTATATCCAACAATCTATGCCTCGCCATGCCTTATTTACTATCACCTTTGTCCTTCATTGCAATTTTTTTAATATTTCACTAACCATTTACTCTATTTAAGATAATTATGCACATAATGAAATCATTACAATATAGTCCAAGTCTGATGATGTCTGTGTGAGATGTGAAAATTCACACATGAAACTTGTAATGCATATGATAAAGAGAAAGTGGAAGAAGGATAATTCATAGGTTAAAGAGGCACCAAAGGAAACAACACAACATGGGTTGGAAAGAAACACTTGAATAAAAAATAAACACAAGGGTGGTAGAAACACAAGAAGAAACATAGATGGTAAAGCCAAAGATGTAGTGCATCTAAGTAATAAAAATAAGGATAGACAAGGATAAATCTAGGTCAATAGGAATATGCTGAAAGATAAAAAGAATATGTTGATGATATGAACAAGTGGAGTTTTATTTATAAATGAATAAACAAGTGTCACTGATAAATAAAAAAAGTCAAAGAAAAAAGGGGTCCAAGAATTCAATATAAATAGGGACTCTAACCTCTCATTTGAGACACTTGGATGAATTGGAAATTTGTTTAGATTTTGACTTAGAATGTTTGGAAAAGGATGTGAGATAGGGTTTTAAGGATCTATGAGAGATTTTGTGAGTGAATTATGTGAGTGAATATCATCCTTGGATGGTGATCATTGTATTATGATTGAGTGTATGAAATGTAAAGTTGGATGTATGATAATAAATATGGATTGGTGTAAGAAAAAATATGAATGTGCTCTTATTTATTTTTTGTATACTTAGTATTTTTTGTGTTAATCATTTTTTAAATGATGCACATGTATCTCTTTCTTTGTGTTCTCATAATGAGGTTTTTGGTGATCTCTCGCCATGCCTTGGGTGAGTTTTTAAGTATTTGAGTTAGGTAATATGTTTTCACTATGAATATTATTACATGTTGCATCAAGTCTTGTAAGTTAATTTTATCCCATATTTGGTTTTTATAGATACCCTATCTATTTACATTTGGTGTATTTTTACCTCACTATTATGTCCCATATTTTTTATTGTCACATTTTTCTATCTACATACACTATATGTCACATTTTCAACATTCCTATCATTATACAATTCATATTTGATATTTCATTTTAGGATATATCAATGGTCACATTTTTAAAATGAGATAATGAAAAAAAATTGGATAATATTATAATACAATGCCAAAAAACAACTTATATAAACTCAACTCATATAAAATTCAAAAATTAAAACATACACATGTAGGTAAATATAAGTAATAAAATTTAATAGGGTGAGTGCATGAAGTTGGAGGGGTAAAAAAAGGACATGTTTCTACACAATACAATTTACTAGGAAACATGTAATGTAAGGCCCAATTTTTACATAAATTATTTTTTACCTGTTACTAAATTGTGCTTGTCCTTGGGATGAAACATCTTACCCAATGATTGCATGGGATGCCTATTTTGGTTTATGAATTTTAATTTTTTTAGTTTCATATATGTGATGTTCCTAGTAGATCTAGATGTTTGATTACACATATTTAGATGTTGTTGACAATTACACTAACACATTTATACAATATTGTTTGAGAATGTGAATGATTAAAATTTAAAATAGTAATGCTAAATCATTTTATATGTTGATATGTTGTGGTTTTAGGAAATGATTTTATGTATGTATTTCAAGAATATACATGTTACTTGATATTCTTTCTATTTAATCACTTTGGATATCCTAAGATAAAGACTACATTGGTAATGGATTTTACCATTCATTATGCATAGTGTCATTAATTTACACCTTGCATAATTTTAGTTTCTAGTTTTAAATTTTGGAAGTTTTGATTAAAAGCCCCTCTAACCATGCCTTATAATTTTATTTAAATATAAAAGAATTGAAAATGACTATTCCACTTGAAAAATTTGAATAAATTGGGAAAGGCAATGTTAAAGAGTTATATAAAGTGAATCTTAGATATTTTGAGGTGAAATTAGTGCCTTTTGACCAGAAGGAAAACATAAGAGTAACTTTAGGATCTATTGAATAATTTTAGGATAGCTTATGTCATCAATAATTGTATTGGAAGGGAAACAAAATTATTAGTTGTGGGAGATCCATGGTTACAATCATGCCTTATAAAAAGAGCATGGGTCTCTTAAGAGGAGTAAATGCTATAAAAGAATTTTAGTTAAGCACAAAGGAATGGGAAGAGGCAAGTATCACTTTCCCATTGGCCAATGATTTATGGATTTACATATAAGTAAATTAGAAGCCATATTTATGCAAACCTTTAACATTATTAAAAATGGAGTTAGATCTAAAGCTTGGTGTAACTATGAGGAAGTGTTGGGAGATGGATGCTAGTTGAAATCTAAGCCTTCGTGAAATGGATGATACTTCTCAAATGGATATGTTGAGGTAGGAATTCCTTGTTTACTTTCATATTTAATGTATTTATTTAAAACATAACCTCTTGTTACCATCCCTAAAATATTAAAATTTGATTATAGATTGGAAAGGCATTTGGCTTGAAATACTCTATTTGTTTTGTACACCAAACATATCTAAACCAAAAAGGGAGGTGAATAATCCCGAACAATATAAAGAACCAAATTTTACTTCTTTACATCCTTTGTCAAGGACTAGGATAGAAAGGTCTTATAGAGTCTATAGAAATACCTTCTGAATGGAAGCTTGATTGGTTGAAAAATGTCTCTCCTAAAATGAAGGGTCAAGCCTCAGTACATAAAAGTGATGGTAGAACTGTAAATATTCTTCCCAGATCTTTGTCTGTAAATTATTCTATTATTTCTCCTTCCATACCATCAACCTCTTCTTCTTGAAGAGCTGTAAAGATAGGTCACATCTTGATTGAAGATGAAGAAGTTAATCAAGGACTTGATCCAAAGGATCAGTTACCTTGTACATTATTGAATCTTCCTAGAGAAGATAATTTAGAATTCTATACAGAACATAAGGTCAGTCTGTATAGAGGTCGAAGGTGGCCTCCACATAAAGGAATGTACAAGCACACAGAAGGACTTGTACAATATTTTTCTATAGCATTCCAAGGAGATGTTGAACCATCAAATGAGTTCAAACATATAAACTATGTTTCTAGATTTAATTCTCATCTCTCTGAAAATTTTGATGACCTTTGTAAAGATGTCTTATACATCAAAAATAGTTTATAAAAACTAACTATTATTGAAGACAATACAAATCATATTTGCACAAATATGCAAAATCAATTGTCTTCCATTGATACTAAACTTGCAGCACTAGAAGATGGTCTTGACTGGTTAGTCAAGAAAGATCAAGAAACAAAAGAAAGGTCTCCTACCTTAACATATGAGGTTAATTTTGGTTCTAGTTTCAAACCTCATAAGAAGCACCCTAGTACATCATTGATGCAATAGACAAATGTCCAGCTATAGCCCTGGTACCTTAATATAGATGATTTGCTAAATCCATTAAATGAGATTTCTTCCTGGTGTAACTCCATGCGAGTCCTATCAGTAAATTCTCATTTAGATCTAGTTGGTACTACTGTATTTGCCTCAACATTATTTTGGGGAATTATTACTAAATGGTGGGATTCTATGACTGAAGATTAGTAGAATGCATGTATCCACCATCAACCTGATCCTCTAGCTGCCTTATTCCATTTACTGATTAATGAGTTTGCTCCGCCAACCAAAAATAGAGAACTAGAATCCAAAAAGTGGTTACTTAAAAGGGAGCTTTGTGACTTAAAGTAGTTTGATGTATTTGCTAAGCAATTTAGAGAATTATCATATGAATGCTGAAGCTTTAGATCTACTAAAGTTAAGATCAAATTTATACATGCTTTGCCTTATAATCTCATTGATAAAGTCATAACATATATTGATCTTAAAGGCCTAACAATCGAGGATCTATCCCTCTTTGATGTCATCGATTTTGATAGACAAAAAGCCATGCAATTAGTCTCTTAGACTAAATCTATCCAGAAGCTCACCAAGCATTAAGCCTCCCAGATCGCTCCAGTCTTTCCAGAAATAATGCTTTTGGTTGCTGACCATTTGTACAATTGCATAAACAACACAAGCGGCATCACACACATCTCTCCTTCAAGCGTCACTCTTTTTCTTGAAAACACTCCTATGCTCCTCCATAGCATTTCCTAAAGAAATGTTGTACTACCTATCCTCTATCTAAGTAGCCTATTTGCTACATTTATCACAAACCTGGCCATATTGCTCCATAGTTCACTTGTAAAAATCTTATAGTGAAAGTTATTTTTACCTCCAATGTAGCAGCATGGTGGGATATCATTGATTATGATGAAGAACTCTGCCTACAAGATGACATCTACGAACCAATTCTAGATGATCTCTCCGAAGATGACTTCACTGATGATGAAGATGCAGATGCTCTCAAGTCATTCGCTAATGACTCAAAATAACCACTCACCAACATGCAATGATCATGATACCAACCACGACACCATGATAATTCACATATACCATATGAAGAATATGGAACTTGGTCTCACCATCACCATGAGATACCAGAATGAGACACAAGACCATGGACCAGAGGATACTCCAGAGGAGAAGGATCAACTAGAGGGAGACAACCCTCTATGCCACAGATAGCGCTGACATTGCAAAGACCCCAACATCTTCCTTTTTAATTCTAGAGATCCTTCAAGCCCAGTGCCTCTTGGATCAAGAACAAGTTCACACAAATTCTCCAAGAGAAATACCAGCACCAAAGATATAGCCACAGTGGGATATATTGTTGCCCATAGTAAAGAAAGAAGAGGATGACGAAGTAGAAAGTTTTTTCTACTCAGACCAAGATTACTACCTAGGTGAATGTAGTAATCCCCAAGAAGAAGAAGTAAAAGAAGAAGAAGAGGTCATCTACACTAAGCAAGTTGATGTACAAGACCCAAGGAGATAGAAATTGGTATGTACCAGTATTCCTCCCCTAGAAATTCCATAACCAACTTATCTTACTCAGTTAATTAATGGAAAGTTTGCCTAGTTCATAACCTTAGAAATTAATCGCAGACTAGTAGATGCCCAGATTGATACTGGAGCTTTTCTCTCCTTCGCAAAATCATAGATCATCCATGATTGGAAGACATTCGATGACACTCTAGCTTATAAGAGCTTAGATATCCAAGGGAATAGTTTTATTTGCAACAAGTATAAACATCAACAAACCCTTAGGATCCAAGACAAAATATTCCAGTGTGATTTCTTTGCATTAGATAGAATGCCTGTAGATATTCTACTAGGTGGTGCTTTTATAGACATATACTCTCCCTATGGATGTACTACTAAGAGTATCATGTTTACCATAAATAATGAAAGGCTTAGAATTCCATGCCTCATCTATGCCACTAAATAATTTCCTAGCTTCAAGACTCAAACTCTGAGATAATAATCCCTACTGAAATACAAGCCATAGGTGAAAAGATCAAAACCACTATCTATTCTGACAATCCTCAGCAGTTTTGGTTAAAATCTATGCTTGAGATGAATATCCAAATCATCGAAGGAAAACATATAAAGATTGGTAAAAAGATCCCAATACCAACATAGGATTACAACAATATGGAACTATAGATCAGAGAGCTAGAAAGTAATGGGTTCATCGAGAAGTCAACCTCTCCCCATTGTTGCTATGCTTTCATGGTAAATAAGCATTCAGAGCAGAAAAGAGGAAAGAAAAGAATGGTCATCAATTACAAACCATTAAATGCCGTTACTCAGCGCTTTCCATATCCAATTCTTGATAAAAGCTATTTATTGGAGAAGGTAGCAATATGTAAATACTTCTCTCAGTTTGATTATAAATTAGGCTTTTATCAGATCAGAGTCAAGGAAGCTGATGAAGAAAAGACAACATTCAGCTGCCCTTTTAGCCATTTCTAGTGGACAGTAATGCCTTTTAGCTTGATGAATGCCCCTGAATTCTACCAGGCCCATATGGATAAGTTTTTCTAAGGCACTTCTAAATTTTTATGTGTATACATAGATGACATACTAATATTTATTAATTCTCTTACTGACCATTTTACACATCTCTCCAGTTTCTTTGAATTGGCTCAAAATGTAGGAATAGTTTTATCAGAAACAAAAATAGTGCACTTGTAAAAATCTTGCAGTAAAAGCTATTTTTACCTCTAATACAGTAGCGTGGTGGGATATCATTGATTTTGATGAAGACCTCTACCTATGGGATGACATCTACGAACCAATTCTAGATGATCTCCCCAAAGATGACTTCACTGATGATGAAGATGCGGATGCTCTCGAGTCATTAGCCGATGACTTGGAACAACCACTCACCAACATGAAACGACCATGGTACCGACCATGACACCATGATAATTCATAGCTACCATATGAAGCATATGGAACTTGGTCTCACCATCACCATGAGATACCAAAATGAGACACGAGACCACAGACTAGAGGATACTCCAGAGGAGAAGGATCAACCAGAGGGAGACAACCCTTTATGCCACATATAACACCAACATTGCAAAGACCCCAACATCCTCCTTTGCAATTCTAGAGCTCTTTCAAGCCCAGTGCCTCTTGGATCAAGAACAAGTTCACCAGTATAGATTCTCTAAGAGAAATACCAGCACCAAAGATAGAGCCACAGTGGGATATATTGTTGCCCACAAAAAAGAAAGAAGAGGATGAAGAAGTAGAAAGTTATTTCTACTTAGACCAAGATTAATACCCAGGTGAATGCAGTAATCTCTAGGAATAAGAGGTCATCTACACTAAGAAATTTGATGTACAAGACCCAGGGAATTAAAAATTGGTATGTACCAATATTCCTCCCCTAGAAATTCCACAACCAGCTTATCTTACTCAGTTAATTAATGGAAAGTTTGCCTAGTTCATAACCTTAGAAATTAATGGCAGACTAGTAGATGCCCAGATTGATACTGGAGCTTCTCTGTCCTTTGCAAAATCATAGATCATCCATGATTGGAAGACATTGGATGACACTCTAGCTTATAAGAGCTTAGATGTCCAAGGGAATAGTTTTATTTATAACAAGTATAAACATCAACAAACCCTCAGGATCCAAGACAAAATCTTTGAGTGTGATTTCTTTGCATTAGATAGAATGCCTATAGATATTCTACTAGGTGGTTATTTTATAGACAGATACTCTCCCTATGGATCTACTACTAAGAGTATCATGTTTACCATAAATAATGAAAGGCTTAAAATTCCATGGCTCATCTATGCCACTGAATAATTTCCTAGCTCCATGACTCAAACTCTTGAGATAATAATCCCTACTGAAAGACAAGCCATAGGTGAAAAGATCAAAACCACTATCTGTTCTGACAATCCTCAACAGTTTTGGTTAAAATCTATGCCTGAGATGATTATCCAAATCATCAAAGGAAAACATATGAAGATTGGGAAAAAGATCCCACTACTAGCATAGGATTATAATGATATAGAACTATAGATCAAAGAGCTAGAAAGTAATGGGTTCATTGAGAAGTCAACCTCTCCCTATTATTGCTATGCTTTCATGGTAAATAAGCATTCAGAGCAGAAAAGAGGAAAGAAAAGAATGGTCATCAATTATAGACCATTAAATGCCATTACTCAATCCTTTCCATATCCAATTCCAGATAAAAGCTATTTATTGGAGAAGGTAGAAACATGTAAATAATTCTCTCAGTTTAATTGTAAATCAGGCTTTTATCAGATCAAAGTCAAGGAAGCTGACAGAGAAAAAACAACATTCAACTACCCTTTCAGTGATTTCTAGTGGACAATAATGCCTTTTGGCTTGATGAATGCCCATGAATTTTAATAGGCCCATATGAATAAGATTTTCTAAGGCACTTATAACTTTTTGTGTGTATACATAGATGACATACTAGTATTCAGTAATTCTCTTACTGACCATCTTACACATCTCTCCAGTTTCTTTGAATTGGCTCAAAATGCAAGAATAGTTTTATCAAAAACAAAAATTTAGTAATGCAAAATTGAATTTAACTTTCTTGGAATGGTGATCCAAGATTCAAAGCTACAAATCTAGCCACACATCAGAGAAAAGGTTATCAGTTTTCTAGAAAAACTCAACAAGCCATAGATTCAAGCATTTTTGGGATTATTAAATTACTTGAATAGATTTTATCCTAACTCTGGTGAAGACATATTTCTACTTCAAGAACTTCTCCAAAAGAAAAAAACATTCCAGTAGAAGGATGAACATATAGCCGCAGTCCAAAAAATCAAATCTACGGTGGCATCACTTCCTGAACTTCACATCCCAAAGTCCAATGACATGCTTATTTATATTGATGCCTCTGAAATTGCATGGGGAGGAGTACTTGTTTGTGTACATAATAATAAATAATTCATTTGTGAATTACTTAGTGGTGTTTTCAGTACTAATGCTCTCAAATGGATTTATTTTGATAAATAAATCTATGCTGTAAAGAAATGTCTGGAAAAGTTCATGTTAAAACTTCTCCATCTGCCTCATTTTATTGTAAAAACTGATTGTACTAGATTTATGACCTTTAAGGAAAGGATCATGGTTAGAAAGATGGTCACAGTAAATATATTAGATGGCAGGCTTTCTTTAACTAGTTCAACTTTTCAATAGAACACATTAAAGGTACTGATAATATTATTGCAGATTAGCTTAGCTGTAATCTACCTGCCATACTCATGCATCAACCCATTCCTAGTTTCAATTTGACCAAAATATATAATCAAGGATTTGCTTCTATGAACATCCTTGTCCAAGAATAAATCCTCCATGAAGGGTTGCATCTGAGGTATACCTAGATTTCTTATGCAACAGGCCAAGATCTACAAATGTCTTTAGTAGCGACGATCTAAGCAAATCATCATCAAAATAATGGTGTTATCTTCATAGAAAGATTAAATAGTGAATTCTTATTCTACCAGTTCACTGAACTTCTAAAGCATCCTTTATGGACATGGCTGATTAAAATTTAGTCTCCACATAATGAACATCTGTATATATGGATAACAAGATATGGTCTACATTGTATACATGAAGAGGAGAACCATGACCAAGACATGATTGTACATACTATCATACAGAGACATCTGGAATGGGAATCTTACTTCTAAATCACTCCTCACTGTCATGCATGTGAAGTTAGACCCCAGCACTAGCATCTCTCCAGTACTTTCCAGCTAAGGTGTCTTTTTTAGCTAATAAGTGAAAATGACCTGCTGACTAAAGTGGAAGTAATGTTGGACCCACCAAGCCAAACGTCCTCATCTAGCGCACCTAACAACATCTCACTATAGACTAATTTTCATGCTGTAAAGCATGATGGGACACGACACCACCTTGGGAAAGATTCTAGGTAAGACCTCCCAAATGCTATAAATAAGCCTCTCTTCTATATAGTTTGCATTGAAAAATTTCTAAGCTTTCTTAGAAGTCTAGTAGCCTTGTTTTAAAAGTATGCTCTTCTCTTGCCTTTTTCAAAGGATCCTGATAATCAAAAATTTAAACAAGTTCTTGTAAAAAGAGTGTAATAAGTATTAAGTGCTAATAGTGAAGTTGTAGCCATTCAACCCCTGCTTACTGTCGCAGGTTTTCTATAAAAATTTGATGTTTGGAGGAAGCATCTACTAACGATAAAAGATTGGCATTTTTTGGCTTAAGGACACTTCCTTTTTCCAACCCTCTTAAGGGTTTTTTTTTGGGTGTAAATTCCTAATTACATCATTATGACTTAAGTTTATATAGCTAGTTATAAGATTTCTCAAGATTTTATATTTTCCTATTTAGTGAATATGTATTTAGAAATTTAACTTAGTCAACGTTTCAAACCCACATGTTTAAATAAACTAAAGTCCAATTGGCACACCAAAACTAACTAAAGGCCCCCACTTACAACCACTTTCATTTATGCAACCACATGCATTAATGAAACCACATGTATTTATTAGACTCTTTAGGCTCTATATGAAGAAGGCTCTCCTCACTAATTGGAAATGAGAAGTATTATGTAAATAATTAATGATATTTAAAATACAAGATAGCTTCATTATTATGAAGAATTTGCATTGGAAGAATAATGTTATTGGTTCATTATAGAAGCATGGTCGTTGAGTGTATAAGTGTTGATAAAACTTTCTTGTTCTTAATATCTCCTCTTTTGTGATATGGTATCAAAGAGCCATTAATGAAAGAGATATCATGTTCATGATTCAAGAAAGGAATAATCAGTGTTTCACACCCTTGAGGTTTTATTTTTTCCCCTTTAAATCCACTCTTTCTTCTTCCATTTTAATTTTATTCTAATTTTATGGTTTCCTCACTTATTTGTATTTTTTTAGAACTTTAGAGGGGATGTGATACATGTTTATTTTGGTGATGCCAATTCATCCAAAAGATCATTAAAACCATAAGACAACTATAAAGTTACATGGATTTGAATTTATTTTACAAAATGCATTTACATTTTTCATTAGTTTTTCTTCAAAAATGAAAAAAATGTGGAAAGGGTATTTTTTTTATATTTTTAATTATCACAAAAAAAATGGCAAAATTTTGGTTTATTTTTAAAACTATTTATTGTTATTTTAATTTCAAATAATAATATTTTTATTTAAAAACTTAAAAAAATAATTGGTGAGTTAGTAACCCCATGGCCAACACCAACCACAACTCTCTATAAATTCCTTTCTACCCCTTCATTGACTCATGACTGACTTGCGTCAACCACTTTTATAGCTACAACCAATTTCCATTAGCTAATTTTTGGCTGTGCATGCAATAAACATTTTTGTTGGCCACTATGCCCGTGCGACCAAGCCACCTTCATCTTGCTAGCTTTAGGCCCCATATTTTTTCCTTTTTTTTGTATTTTTTACTTTTTAATTATAATATTAAAAAAATCCTTAATTTTATAAAACAAAACTAATTTTTATTTAATGCATACTTGAATGAGGAGATGGCATAATGGAAAACAAAATTTTGTAAAGGCTTTGGGTTGATGAGGTGAAGTGCTCAAATATCTCCACTATTTTTTTCCACTAAATCATTTTCAAAAGGCACATTTGATTGATGAATACCCATGAGTGATCCCAATGTGACCAACAATCACCCCCACACATTATTGTTTTTACTTATCAACCACCTTGCTCACATTACAACAAAAAATAGATTGGTATTTTCTCTAGAGTAGGAGCTCATTTTTTTGAAGCCTTTTTTTGAAAGTGCATATTTTTTCACCTAGATTCCATATTTGTGACTATAATCTTCTCATTATATAAATAAAATTAATAATTTTGAGTTTCTTATTGTAATTTCATTTGTAATCAGGCAAATGTTTTTGTCTAACTACACAATTATAAGCATCTTGGGTTGGGGTGAGGGGGGTACTTCTATTTTATCACACTTGTTTATGTCAATTTTTTATGTGATATCTTATTCATGTACACAACACCAGACACACTCATGGATCCTATTTTTCATGCTTGTGTCTCTTTTTTTGGATTTATCATTTTCACACTTGGCTGATACTCCACCATTGCTCACTCCTTATTACTTATACATTTGGAGATAAAAAATATTAACATACTAAGAAGTAAAGGTTTATATGGTCACAATTGGCACATAATTAAAGCTTATCTAGGTCACTAAGAAGACCTAATAGTTTAATTGGTGTGATGAGGCCTTTGGTATCATATGTTTGTTTGTATTACTTGATCTATTACTTCACATTGAGTCTAACACTTGTGTAAATGTTGCATGGATGAAGCTAAACAATTTTTATGAAAAGGCCAATAAAATTAGGGCTCATATACCTAAATCATAACTTATTTCTCTCAATACAACTAACATTGATACTATTTAGGACTAATTTTCAAAAATGAACTCTTTAAGATTACAACTTCAAGATTGTAATATCAAAAAATGAGATAAGGAACTTATCTATCAGGTTTTTTCTAAATTAAATTAAAAATATATATTTTATATCTAACTTCTAATCCAACCATGATTCTTGGGGTGCCATTATTAAAATTCCCAAATTTGATAAGTTTTATGAAAGGTTGATTCGTGAGAAAGACAAACTCATTTAGATGGGAGTTATTTCTAAATCTGCAAAATCACAAACTCTTTTTGTAAATCAAGTAAACACTACTAAAGTACCTAAAAAAAACATAAGCAATGTCCAAAAGAACAATCACACAATAAAAAATATACTTATTCATATAATGCTTCTAAGCAAAAGAATTCTTTGTGATAAAATGCCATTTTTGTGGAGTAAATTAAAATATTGAATCTAGATTCTTTAATAAACTTGTTATTATTAATGAAAAAATAAGGTTCACAATCTCAATATTCCATCTGTTTCTTCCTCTTCTGGAAAGAAAAGAAAAAATCCCTCTCTACCATTGCTATTTTTGCATCATTTGATCTTTAATGGGTACTTGACTCTAGATCCACTCACCACATCATTTGGTCTATAGATTTTTTTCTTCTATTGATATCATTCTCAACAACATATATTTGTGGATGAATATTCATAGATAAAGGAATCTTAAGATTAATAATGAAACTTTCACAAATTTCTATTTTGTTCCTTCTCTCTCTCAAAAATATTTCTATTTATTAGATCACTCAGGTAGTCAAGAAAATTGAGTTCGCAGTTTATTTATCCATCATTTGAGAGATCAATTATCCTTCTTATTATGCCCTAATACACACACCCCAATTTAAAATTTTAAAACAAGGACCCATTATTGTAAAACATTTATTTGGGGGGATATGAGCCTAAATATCTATGAACCAATTGTCATGTATTTGTCATATAGGGTTATTTCCATAAAATCCAGCATTGCACAAATGTAAACTGTGAAAATGTAAAATTAAACTAGTATCTTAAGTCATTTTAAAACTTGGGTTTTCATGAATTTTATTTCAATATCAACATTTTGATTCATGATCTAGTAGAACTAATATTTTGACATCCTAATTTGTATATTTTAGATCATAATATTATACTTCAAGGATCATTAATATTCTCCAATCAAGACCATACTGTTAGATTCCATATGGTTATGACATGTGTCACTCTTGTATCACTCAGAGCTTTAGATGATTGCAATATTTATAAGTCTTTGAAGCTATGGATGATTACAAGATTTTTGAGTTATTAAAAGTTTAAGTCTTTTAATCTCCTAGGATTAATGAACTCACCATGTGGTATATTATAATTAAAATGGAAACACAAAGACTTAATCTATTTATCAACAAGTCTAATAGTTATGTATTCCCATATTCTTATGGTTCTGAGCTTCCATGATTTTTGGGTGCCCAAGATCATTTCAGTGTCTCAATCGCATAATCCATGTCCATAAGAAGTTCTTTGGAAAAATTCATACCAATCTAATGGTCTAGGATTTTGTGCTTTCTATGTGCTTGAGATCAGGGTACATGGCTTGATTATGTTAACTCATTGATACAGGACCTACCCAACATAATGAAGAGATTTAAAAGCACCAGGTTAACAAAGAACTGATAAGTGGAATTATCTAAGGAAGGCATAGACACAACATAATAATGGAAATATTGACAACATGGTAAAGAATGAAGTCAAAAAATGACTGACAACTATCTCAAAAGTGATGACTAGACATAAGGAACTAATGAATGATTGCCATTTAACAAGTACACCCTCCAAAGTTGACTAACACATTCAAATTTAAATGAAAATTAAAACAAAAGTTTATTATCTATATTGAAAGTGTACAAATACACTTAATATTTAGGATTATGAATGATATATGTAAAATCTGCACTAAGGAAAATTCACTTTGCCATTGCTCTTTTAATAAAATGAGTGCATTTTTGAGCTTCCCTAATTCAAAATGAACTCTAATTTTCTTCAACTAGCAAGCATAGAACGAACCAATCTAGGACATAAAATGAGTTACAATGACCAAAGGAGAATAATGGCCTCTTATTCAAAATATGGTAAACCCTCAACCCCCTTTCCATACTCATTTATGGGATTGACATGAATTAAAGATACAATATTTGATAAGAATGCCCTAAATTTCAAGTTTTCACATTACTTGGTGCTCTAGAAAGAGGTGGAATTTATCTAATCATACTCTACTTAAGATGAACTCTCTCCAAAGCTAAGAAATGCATTAATTATTTTCTACCAATCAAAGATCAAGGGCTCCACTAGATGATAGCCAACCCTGAGGTAATGGCTTGTATTGATCTCCTAAAAGTTAAAAGTGCCTCTAATTATATTTTAGGTAGGGAATTTGAGAGATACCTTAGGATTCCCTCTCCTGAGATGACCTATAATCAAGTCTCAACCAATGTTTGGCTTGAACATAACACAATTGATGGAAAGTTAAAGTAATGGATTGCAAAAGGTCAAATACTAAATCCCTAAGGGGTTATCTCCTCCAATTGCATTATTAAATTCAAACTTAGAATTGAAATAGCCATGGCACTTTTAAATAGATTATATGGTTTCTCAAGTACTACATATGTTCAGGTTGAATGGGTTTCATTATTAGATATACTCTTGACATCTATCCTGTTCATGGCACTTGGAGAGATTATAAGTTCACAGTTAAAATCACAAATACTCTCGCCTAATTGAAGGCTTGTGGATGACAATTTATATATGATGTCCTACCTATTGGATATAATGATGGCCATAATTTACAATCCATATGGTCAATAGTGGCAGCCCTTAGATGAATATTTGGCAAATAAGGTTAGAGAAGATTTTGATTTCATGTTCGTTCATATATATAGGAATGAAATTAGAAGGATATGTAATGAGGTTTATCCTCATATATATCAAGCAATGCAAGGCACCCTGATTCCTAGATTATCAAAAAATGTGACAAGGATCTTGAGCAAAATGGGAGATTATT
The DNA here is from genome assembly GCA_037957365.1 of Torreya grandis. Taxonomy (NCBI): domain Eukaryota; kingdom Viridiplantae; phylum Streptophyta; class Pinopsida; order Cupressales; family Taxaceae; genus Torreya; species Torreya grandis. The sequence goes on from JARHVA010000012.1 coordinate 861,791, forward strand.
GCTTATAGCTAGAAGTAACCATAATCTGAGTAGAAGGCACCTAGACCGATCCTCTACTAATACCACATCATGTTCTAAACACTATACAAAAATAGGAAATATCATATCATAGCTTCAACAACATTGACGAGGGCTTAGGTCAAAAAAAATTGGCCTACTATTTCAAGACTCCTCTAAGCATTGGGAAACATCAATATGTGATAAGGTCACATTTTATTCAAGTTGGTAAAGCTAGAACACAATACAACATATAACTTGAACCTTTTAGGAAAGGGGACCCCAGGAGGAAAATAAGGGGATATCTCAAATCTATTTAGGAAAAGAATAAAGTACACATCTCATATGATCACCAAGCATATGATCATGATCAGATACTATTGTATGCCTCAAATAATTCAGAGGTATGGATAAAGATTAAAGATAAATCAATGTCTATGATACTTGATCAAGCCTTGTAATACAACCCTAAGGAAATAAAAGAAGAGGCACAAAATACATGGAGTCAGTAATGTAGGGTTTATTTAAGGGCTCCTAGGAAAAATCCCTATGTAAAATTTTGGCAAAAATTGAAAAGTACCTTTAGAATTCTTGGTGAACTGAAGAGAAATTGGTTTCATTGAAAAGTTGAATCTTAGGCATCACCTAACCACAACATTTTGGTGCCTTTGTCTAGACCCAATAGACATCATGTAGACCCTCTGGATGATGTCTAGAAACTATGGAAAACATCTATACCTTGTGGATGTTTTCCATACCTTGTGGGAAACATCCAAACCCTGTGGACACTAGAATACACACTTTGGATGTTAGACTACATGCTCTAAATGCTTATTTTAAAAATGTAAAAATGTCATAATTGATAACTTTTATCCAAAAACGTATTACATAGTTGGATTCCTCTAAAAAAAATAGATAATTTTTAAAAAATAATCATCTTGATTCGAATATGTATGCAAAATTCATGCCTATTTAAAGTTTTAGATAGCGCCTAGAAGCTCTAGAGGATCTGAATGCAGTCAAGAGCCTCTGGTCACTGTCCAAAACTTAAAATGGGCATAATTTTTGCATATATATTTAGATCAAGATGATATTATTTTTTAAATTGTCTATTTTTTTGAGAGGAATCCAAATAGGTAATAAATTTTAAGATTACATATACTTATGATGGCCTTTTTTTCCATTTTTCAAATGATCATCTAGAGTGTGTCGTCTAGTGTCTAAAGCGTGTAGTCTAAAATCTAGAGTGGGTAGATGGGCATCAAGGGCATGCCCACATATATTATAAAAATCAAGTAGAATGTCCTTTGAGGCTATAGTGATTTATACTCATAATTTTATAATTAGTTGTAAATGTTAGGTGAGCTGACCTATAAATCTAATTTACAACCAAAAAATTTAGGTGACCTAGTGCTCTTTACTAATCCAAAAAAAATGACAAAAATAAATTTAAGAAAATGAAATATTCATGAATTAGATAATATTAGCCACTAAAAAAACCCTATAATAATGGCCTCCATTTCAACCATAGGAATCTTAGCCACATGATAAACCTCCTTCCCCTTCAATAGAGCTTATAGAGGAACAACTAGATGAATATGGTAGTCAAAGAGAATCCAATCCTCAGTTTAGGAGGGATATTTTGAGAGGAATTCCTAGTCCTCATGTCTCTTCTGATTCCACAACTTCACACGTACATATTTTGGGCACAACTACTACAAGGGATAGGTTAACTATTTCTTCAGTTGAACAAAATAAGAGATGTTTTGTGATGACTCTTTTTCCCCCTTACTATAGTTACCCAAGTAAATCTTCTTAAATAATTGAAAATGGATTTTACTTACATTCTAACTGGTATAGACTCTCCTCAATCTCCTAATTCTCTTTAAGTAATCCCTATGCCTTCTACTTCATCCATTTCATCACCTTCAATTACATTTCCTACCAAAATTATTCCTACAACCCCTCTACCATCTCTTCCACCTTCCACTTCACCCATTTACACGTATCAAAGGAAGCACATGTACTCTCCTAATCCCTCCCAAGATAAAAAATTGGAAGAGAGGCTATCACTTGGTCTTCTTATTATAAGGGAGGCTATTGAAGAAAAGGATACAAAGGCTATAATAGAACTTGAAGAAGAAGAAGCTGAACAAGTAATATATTTGGTTGATTATCCTTCTAAGGAGGAAGACACAACTAGATGATGAAGAAGCTGAGATAGAAAAAGCCAAAGATTTGAGTATGGGTGAGCATGAAGTGGAAGACACCTTAAATGACCTCACACAAAAGCAAAGTAAAAACATTGATGAGGTGGTGTCTTCCATTATTTATTCAGTTCCTAATGTAGGAATTCTAGTTGTAAGTTTACCCTTAATTATTCCTAGGGTTGTATCATCTAGATTAATTAGTACTAGTGTTGATTCAGATATTATTTCCTCTTATAAACTAATCATGACTCCTAGGATAGTCCATTTTGAGAATTTAGTCACATTTTTAATTTTCAATAAGCCCCCAATTCCCAAGAAAAGCTAACCCAAATAGAGTTACCCATGCCACAACCATTGGCCATGCCAAAAAAAATAATGACTATGGAAATAACCCCAGGTATTAATAAATTCTTGGTAAAGGTAACACCTAAGAAAGAAATGTCCCCATGGGAGATGGTTGGCCAAAAAATTCCTCAGTTCCATATCTAAACAATTGCCACCCTACCAACCACTTTGATTACATCCCTTCCAATGACCACCCTACCTTTTACATCCTCAGATCTTGCCTAGGAAGAAGAAACATAAGAACTTATTGTTCCCAAATGGGTGAGGGAGATGCAAAATGTTAGAGATGAAACACAAAATTTAGTCTTAACTAAGCTCTCCATAGTATACACTTAATTTGACAAGGAAAATGGGACTATTCAGAGAGTGAGGAAGAGGAAAATGGTCAATGTGAGAATAAAAAGTGAACTAGAATTTGAATAAAGAGATAAATTTTTTCTCTTTAGCTAAAAAGCTTAAGAGAAATCCTAATGACCCTACTAAATATACCAAGGATTTAAAATCCTTTGCAGATTCTACTAGGGTGGTAATGAAGGAAATGCACTAGAGGACCAAGGAATCCTTAAGAAGATGGAAGTATATGAAAATTACATAGGCTCCTCAGGAAGTTATTGCTGATATTTAGAGTGCAACTACTAAGCTGTACAATATTTTGTATAACATCAGGGCTTCTAGGATAGGCAGTCAAGCCAACAGAGTGGATATTATTACACTATGGAATAAAATAAAGGAAAAAGAAAGAAGATGTAATTTCCTTGTTCAGTACTCAAGGGTTAGTGATTAAAACTAGTTTAATCTCATGACCAACATGGATGTTTCTTAGTGTTTGAACTATGTGGTTACCAAGAGAGATGCTTCCCTAAATTGGCATAGATAAATGAATAAGTTACTCGGGCTTTTTATTAGTCATGAGAGTGAGGCATTGTAGATTTTGGGATACATGAGAGTCACAAGGGTGAACACCCAAATTGGGGAGCTTATCAACAAACCCAATTTTGAGAACCTTCTCCACTTTGATGTTGAAAATTTTAGGCAATAAGTTGAAGGGACTATTTATAAAACTAAGGAGGAAGTATTATAGTTGGTTAGATTTGATAAGGAAAGGGTAACAAGAGTAGAGGCTCTGGTAGCTAAATTCAAGAGTTTAGAGGTAAAGCCAGAAAGATTAAATGCTGATACTATTATAATTTTGAAGCCTTCATTACTCAATTTTGAGATTATAGATAAATAATTTGGTGAATATTATGCATTAGGTGAAGATATTAAAGTCAAAAATTAGTTTCTGGGTCAGTCCTACACAAACAACTAGTTGTCAGTACCCCACTAGCTTCATAAAGTTATTAGTCCTTGCCTCAATTGCAACTGAAGTTACTCCATTGACTCCTCTAGTTAATGATGCCACATCAACACTTTAATTTAAGAATGATTATTTATTCACATGTTATCACATAGTTGGGACTTTAGTTCCCAATATTTCTATTGTATATGCATATTATATTTTTAGTTGTAAATTCTATTTTGGGCATTATCATTGTGTATGCATATTTGCTTGATTTGTGAACATAAAGTTATATTTTGAACTTATAAATTTAGGAAAATATTGAATATATGAGGCCTTATTCATCCCAAGATTATAAATATATGTAATGACCCGTTCTCAAATAGAGGAGAATTTTGATTATTCAGACTAATAGGAAATTCAAAAGAGTTCTGCTTGACTTTGTCTCTATGTTCAAATCTTGATTCTTCTCCAATTCTATGGATTGCTTGAGTCACTACATCATTATGGTATCTTAGTGCTTTGATTGTGTATGAGTTATTTATTTTAAATACAATAATTACTTTTTATTTATAGCTAAAATGAATATCTTTTGCACTCTTATCATAACCCCTGTTATAGATGTGCAATAACAATATAGAAATTAGGCAATCTTTGATTTATACATGTTTTAGTATATCTTATTATGGTTCCTTTCACTCTTAATTTTATTTGATTGTTAGTTTACTACATCATCTTGCAACAAGTATTGGTTTAGATTCCTTGTCCTATCTAAGTTCAAATACTAGTCTTAAAATGCTTTATCCCTAATTGTCTACAAGTTCTCTTTTTTGCCTTAATTTTCCCTCTTTTTGAGGTTTATTTTGAAATCCTACCTACCTTAGTTATAATCATCATCCTTACATCAACATAAATTAGATCTAGGTTCACCCATATCCACTTCACCTATGGTAAATAATATATATCATTCACCATTATCCCACCAACAGGTTGTTATAAAACTGAACACCCTATAACTCATGCCTTGGAGTGAATCTGTTCACTGATCCTAAAATTTTAGAGGAAACCTCATAGGAATTTTTGGGTTGTGTATAAAACCCACATCAACAAAAAATTTAAATTGGTGTTATAAGGAGGGTCTTGCACCTCCAATTTATCCTAAGAATTAAGATCACTTGAGTTATATTGGATACACCTAGATGACTAGAAAGGTCAACCTCAGATGATAACCTATTACATAAAAATTTGGAAATCCATAGAAAGATTAGTTATGATATACGTGTTACTAGAAGACCCATGGCTTAATCATCATCCCAAAGAAGGCAATGTTGTCTTCTAATAATTTTAATGACCCTTCTCTAGAATCTACCTCATAATCCTCCATCTCTGGTCAATCCCCCACGTCAAGCCCCATCTTGGTTAATTGGATTAACTATAAATGTCATAGGGGAAATACATGATTTGAATAGAAACCTAGACAAGTATCTTACTTCTTTCTCTCCCTTGGGAGGAAGGACTGTGGAAGAACATACAAAGGATTTCAAATCTGCCTTGGGGATCTTAAATGTAACTCAAGAGGAAGTTGCTTGTAGACTGTTTCCTTTCACTTTAAAATAAATGACCTATGACTAATTTATAAATATTATAGAAGGGTTAATTATACTATAAATAATGTCAAGAAACCTTATTGGAATAATTTGGCCAAGTTACCAGTGTTAGCATTATCTATCAACACTTTTATAGCATGATATGAAAGTGCAACAAGCCAATTTGAGAATTCAAGGCTTAGTTTCAAAAGATGTATAATAGATTAGAGTCTCCCTATCAACTTAATGATCCATTTGGCCTCAAAATTTATAAAAACACCCTAGATTTAATGACTAGTGTATTTTTGTGTAGGGTTATTGGCATTGATACGTTACCCTTAGATTACATGGAAGCAGTCAATGTGGATAAACAACTATAACCTTAGTTGTAATTATTACCTCCACTCAGTATTGGACATGTATATCCATATTTTATCCCAATTCCCAATGTAAACCATAATGTTGTGGCATAAAACTAGACCCCAATCCATAATCAATTACTGGTAACCCATGTTGCCTAGAATCAACATTCTAGTTTCTTAAATAATTATGCTCATATCTAATAGAGTTAGAGTCAACATTCTATACAAGTTAATATCACTCACACACAAGACAATGCTCCCACCTCAAATAAAAAAAATATGGAATCCATCTAGAGGATGGTACAAAAATTGAGTAATGAGTTTCTCAGCATGCATAAATGTATGGGAAATATAGGTGGATAGAATTCTAATTAGAACAATTAGGGTTATGGGATCTAGAGATATAAAATGACTTTAAATACATCTAAAAATAATCAAGAGCATCAAGTTCCATCTAATAGGATGCTAAAGATCAACATCATGGAGTCAACCCTTCCAAATTGTCATCGAGTTTATAAAATTATGTAACATAGGGAACTAGATTGTATCAAGTTCTGTATTACTTTTGAAATCTTCCATAAAGAATTGGAGAGGCAATAAAATTTTGTCAATAAAAAAGAACCATATTCATCTAATTCTTTGGGAAACCCTAGCATGCATATAGTATTTGACACTTATGAATTCCCCTTCCCAAGGGAAGATATCAATGACCCCGAGGATAACATCAATCAGGTTCATGATTTCTAGTAGTATCAGTAAGTCAATAACATCTACAACCTAAGAATAAAAAATACTATGGATTCTTTAACACCTCCCAATAATAGTGCTACTACTCTTCCTAATCTAAATGCCAAAAACAATCTACCCCCACCAAGGAGAGATAATCCACCTCCACATAGGAGGGATGATAAACCTCCTCCTAAGGAAAAGGACCAGTCACAAAGATTCAAATATCAGGGTAAGGGAGGATATAATCTTGTTGAAGACATGAAAAATAATAAATCCAAGGCTCATATCACTGAGTAAAGGGATCTACTACTCAAGACCCTGATAGGGAGGACTTCTAACAAATCCAAGACTATTCATGCAAATGTAATGATGTAAAAAGATAAAATTAAGGTACTACCATTCCTCTTAACTATTCAAATGTTTGGTAAAAATGTGTACAATTTATTAGTTGATTTTGGTGCATCAACCAATGTGATACCTATGATTATTTGCCAAAAGTTAGGTTTGACTCTTGATAAGTCAAAAAGAGTGTTACTATAGTTGGATAAATCTTCAATCTCGTGTGTCAAAGAATTGAAAAATGTGTGCATAAAACTAGCATTAGAGCCCTATGTGCATCAGACTATTGACATCCTAGTCATTAACATTCCAGAGGCATATGGCTTTCTAATAAGTTGAGATTGGTAAAAAAATGTTGAACAAGTACATGGCCATGGATTTATCCCATATGTGGTTGTCCTAGAAAGGGGTACTAAATCAAATTAGGGTGGATAGGGAGACCAAAATGAATTAATTAATTATTGAGTATAATACCTTGAATGAGCAAGTTGAATTCATATCAACACATGTAGGCATGTATACTTTCACCACTAAACAATAATTACATGAAAAATAATTTGAATGTACTTATCAACTATGGACTCTACACTTTGATGGGGCTCATTTGAAACAAGGTTTTGGTGTGGGTGTGGCCCTGATAGACTTTGAAGGTAAATAATACCTAGATATTTATAGCTTGCAGTTCTCCTACACCAATATCAGGGCTGAGTATGAAACCCTGATCTTAATCCTAAAATTCACATTAAAACACAAGGCCAAATAACTATTAGTGTCCAATGACTCTGAGCTAGTTGTAAACCAGATCATAATTAAATACCAATGTAATCTTGCATACCTAAATAAGTATAAACACTGATCTTGAGACTTGATTGAATCTTTTGAAGTATTCAACATCAAGGACATCCCAAGAGAAAATAATAAGATAACTAATTCATTGGTAGCTTATACTACCAATCTGATACCACTCCAAGAATAAAAAATGGAGATTTTTTTAGTGGAACTATTCCCATGCTCTTCTATCCCAAATAACATAGACAACTTCTAGGTGTTTGATGATGATCAATAAATCATATTATTCCTAAACAATTTAAGATATTTTGAGGCCTAGATAATAGATGAAGTAAATATCCAATCCACTCACATTAAAGATATGGGAGAAGAAGGTGATCTATAGCTGAAAGAAAATTGAATCCCCTTAGGCATGGTTTCCTTAGAATGAGATTTTGATGTTGACCCTCAGGCCAAAAATCAAAAATAGATGAAAGCAACTAAGTTTGACTTCACCAAAGAAAACTTACAGACTGACCAAACTCCCCAACTAGTGAATATAGGTCTAAGCTATAATAAAAATGAGAGGTATAGGATGAAGGGATTACTTATATATTATAAGGATGTCATTGATTAGACATATGATGACCTGAATATTTTTGATCAAAGGGTCATAACCCACACCATCTCTTTGAGGCCAAAACACAATATATTTAGGCAAAGATAGAGACCAATGAACCTAATCATATAACCTTTCATACAGACTAAAGTATAGAATCTCCTAGATGCCAAAATTATTTTCCCAATTAGGCACTTGAATTGGGTAGCTAACCCTATACCAGTTAGGAAAAATAATGAAAAAATCAGGTTGTGCATTGATTTTAAGAACTTAAACATAGCCTCAAAAAAGGATAATTATCTTCTACCTTATTTGGATGAGGTAATATATATGGTGAGTGGGTTAGATATGATGTCCTTATTGGATGGATTCTCAGGCTAAAACTAGGTATTGATTAAAGTAGAAGACAAAGAATACCACCTTCACCACTAAATGGGAAAACTTTACATATAAAAGAATGTTGTTCGACCTAATCAACACATGAGCCATTTTCTAGAGAGTGATGGATTTTGACTTTTAGGGACTGGTGATGAAGTGCATCATCATCTACATGGATGATCTTACAATATTTTACAAGAATAGAGCTAACCATGTAGGCCATATATATAAAGTTCTAGACAGATGTAGGAGATATGAAGTTTCTCTAAACCTAAATACTTATTAAAGGAAAATTATTGGGTCATATTATCAAAAAATAAGGGATCTCCATCGACCCAAACTTAATCTAGGATATCTCTAAGATAACTCTACCCAACAGTAAGAAAGAGCTAAAGTTTCTTTGGCAAGATCAACTTTATGAGAAAGTTCATTTTTGGTTTCGTAAAGAATGTCAAATCATTAAATGGCATGCTAAAATAGGATGCCAAGATCAAGTAGACAATAGAGGCCAAGAAATATTTATAAGACATCAAAATAATGATCAATCAAGCCCTAGTCATGATCAACCTAGATTTCATCTCTATTCATTCACCTTAGAACATATCGTGGCTACAGTGTTGATGTAAAGGTAGAAGATAATGAACATTCCATTGCTTTCATGAGTACCAACCTACATGATGCAAAACTAGAGTATTCCATAATTGATAAGAAAACATAGGCATTGATCAAGGATGTCAAGAAATTTATACATCATATTATGTGAAATAAGACATATTTCAATGTCCTCGACCCAGTTGTCAAACTCATGCTAAGCCAGAATGAGTTGGGAGAATGAAGAGGGATGTGAATGGCTAAACTTCAAGAGTTTGACCTTGAAATCTAACCAAATAAAATGGTAAGAGGATAGGGCCTCATTTATTTTATGACTCAAACTAACCCATCCATTCACATCAAATGAATCAATTAGGCCTATGTAATAGGTGGAGAATGGTACATATATATCATCTATTACCTGCTTATAGGGACATGCCCTCCAAAATTGAATAGAGATAAAAAGTGAGTCCTCAGGCTTAAATCAACTAATTTCATGATCAAGAAAGGGGTCCTTTATAGGAATAAATAAAAAGGTATCTATTTGAGGTGAATCTCAAAAGAGGAAGCTAAGAACATCCTAAATAACCTACATCAAAAGATTGGTAACATGCATCCCTCTAACAATACTACAACTCATAAAATTCTAAGGATGGGTTATTATATTCTCAAAATCTTCAAGGACACCAATACCTACATTAGAGTTGTTAGGTTGTGGAGCTAAAATCTTCACAAGTATGCAAATGGAGGAGGTTGCTGAGTGTCACAGTAACCGACGTCGGTCAGGTCAACCGACGTCAGTCAGGAGTAGACCAGAAGCTGTCGACATCGGTCAGGAATCAATCGACATCGATCATTTCCAAACAGATAGGAACTGATGTCAGTCACCTGTGTGGTTCCATAACTGTTAGTTAGATGAAAATTTAGTTTAATGAACTGCTTGTTTGCATGTAAAGACTAATTTTAGTCTTGAGTCTACGTTTCTAATTATTGTTTGGTTTGGGATCTATTTAATAGACCCATGGGGCTGTATTGTAAAGTGGAGGATCAAAAGGACTTGTCAAGGACAAGGATAAGGGTTCTTCCAGGTGAAGGATCATAAGGACTTGAAAAAGCAAGGACAAGGGTTCTTCCAAGTGTAAGATCTAGAAGGTTTGCAGGTGTGCAAGACCAGGTTGATCTACAGGTGTGCAAGATTAGGGAGATCTACATGGTAAGTAAGGTCAGTTGATCTGTAGGTGTGTGTGTGTGCAAGGTCAAAGGAGATATTCAGGGTAGCAAGATCAAGGAGATCTACAACACAACAAGGAGCAAGATTAGGGAAATCTACTTGGAGTACTTTGAGTACTTGGTGGTACTGGTAGTATTGTTACCGACTGGTGGAAACAACAACTCAATTATTGAGTTTATTGTGTTTGTAATTGAGAGAGAGAGAACTCTTGAGGGAGAATTACTGTATGCCCAAGAGGTCTGGGAAGAGTGTGATTTATTCATTGTATTTCCTTCTGGAAGAGTGTTAATACAAGATTGTATTGTCTCTCATATTTTATGCTATTTCTAAATTCTTGTTACATATTACTTCTGGTTTAATTCCGTGTTTAGTTGCTTATACAAAGTTAATCAATTGTGCTCTTAAGGAGTTGGATCTTGAAAAGAGTGTACCAAAATTGATAGGTGTTTAAAAAGAGAGAGGTGAATAATACTATGCCTTTGAAATTAGTTATTAAAAGATAAACTTTCACCTAAAGGTTCTTGGAATTTATTGGGGTAATAAATCCAAACTCTTTAGCAAAACACAAGTTCATCCTCACAGCTAATGATTAATGTATTAGGTGTATAAAAGCTATTACTACTAAGAATTAGAAAGCCATAAATGTCATCAATTTTTTAGAGGGAAGTATAGTCACTAGATTTGACACACCCATTTCATTAGTCTGTGATAATGGTCTAGTATTCCAATCTACTAAATTCATAGAATGGGCCTACAACAATCAGATCACCCTCAAGTTCTCTTCAAGACATTACCCATAGGGAAATGAAGTTGTTGAGTCAACCAATAATAACTTGATGGATGCCATAAAGAAGTTTTCATAGAATAAACAAAGAGAATGGCATCTTTTATAGAAATATGCATTGTGGGTAGATAAAACTAGGCATAAGAAAGCTCTCAAGGCTTCACCTTTTCGAATCATATATAGATAATAACTAGTCTTCCCCATTACTCTCAAGTTACCAATGTACCAATTCATGCAAGAGTATATGGATGAAAATGAGATAATGACTTTTAGACTACTTGAGATAGTTCAATTAGAAGATGTAAGAACTAAAGCACTGCACAACTTCAACAAACATCAAGATATTGTTAAACACTGGTTTGATAAAAGATCCAAAATCAAGGCTTTCAGGCTTTCAAACCTAGTGCTCCTCTAGGATACAACATATGAGAATAAATGGAAACATGACAAGTTCAATCCCTTGTGGATTGGACCATAACAGGTATATGAAATCCTTGGAAATAATATCTTTTGGTTGAAATACCTCTAAGGTAAGGACCTTACCTTTATAATTAATGGATAGTTTTTAAAGCATTACTTCATGGCTGCCCCAATTTAAGATGCATTAGAGTGAATTGTAAACAGAGGTTTAGAGCAAGAATAGATTAGATTTATTACTTTATATATTAGATTTACTGCTTTCTAGACTAGATTTATTACTTTTTGGATTAAATTTCCTAATTTCTACACTTGGTTTCCTTTAGGATAGTTTTGTTTCTTTTAATAGTTTAGTTCCCTATTTTTTAATTTACTTTTCTAAGTTGTGGAACTATATCAAACAATGTCTTGAGCTAAATCTAAAATGATATGCTAAAATAAATGGTATGATACCTAAAGGGAGTGTACTCAATGTTCATGGAAATTTTTCCTAACAGTACTAGAATTTCTAAAGTTGAGGTATGTATTGTGACTAAAATTTATTTTATATAGATTGGATAGGATTTATTCACTATTGGTAGTTTCTCTAATATATTGATGCAATTTTAGAAAATCTTCCCATTTCCAAAGATGTACTATATTATCAAATGCTAGAACTTGGGCATGAGATGATAAACGTAGGACCAGATACACATTGATAGGGACATATTAGCCAATAAGTTTCCTTATTCATACACTTAGAAAAATGTGGTTCCTAAGATTTCTCTATCTATGTACCAAAAGACACTGATAGAGGATATGTGATTCAAGTAAACTCTATTAGGTCTATGGAGACCTAGCTAGTAGTAGAGCAAGGCTTTAGGTGGAGCCAGAGGTATCTCTATTGAGGCTATGGATGCCTGGATAGCAATAAAGAAATACCTAGGCTCTATTTTATATTGGTTGTAAATTTAAAAGTCAAAATAAAACCTACAATGTTTATTTGGGTCTTTGCCAAAATATTCATGACCAAGATAAATTAATTTAATTAGACTACACACTAATCAAAGAATGGGAAGGTTAGTATGTTGCATTAGGAAGTAAGAGTTTATTTTTGAAGTTGGATTTTATTATTCTTTATTTGTCAATAATGAAGTTTTATCATAATATATTTCTAAAAATTTTCATTCTCAAAATGCTCAGGAGTATTTTCCCTTGTGAGTTACCATTTGTTGTGCCCTAACACACACACCCCATTTTGAAATTTTAAAATAGGGACCCATTATTGTAAAACCTTTATTTTGGGGGCTATGAGCCAAAATATCTATGACTTGATTGTCTTTCATTTATCATCCAGGGTTATTTCCATAAAATATAGCATTGCACAAATTAAAATTGTGAAAATATAAGCTTAAACTAGTATCATAAGTCATTTTAAACCTTGGGTTTTCATGAATTTTATTTCAATATCAATGTTTTGATTCATGAGATATTGGAACTAATCCTTCTACATCTTAGTTTGTATATTTTGGATCACATGATTAAAATCCTAGGATCATTAATCTTCTCCAATCTAGCCCATATTGTTAAATTCCATGTGGTTGTGACATGCATCACTCTCACATTACTTAGAGTTTTGGATGATTAAAAGATTTTAAAGTCTTTGGAGCTATAGATGATTACAAGATTTCCATGTTATTAAAATTTTAAGTCTTCTAGTCTTTTGAGATCTGCAAACTCACTTGTGGCATATTCTCATTAAAATGGAAACATAGAGACTTCATCTATTTATTTATAAATCTAATAGTTTGATGTTCCCATGTTCTAATGGTTCTGAGATTTTATCCTTTTTGGGTGCCTGAGATCATTCCACATGTCTTGATCATGGTAAACCAAGGTCATTATAAGTTATTTATCAAAAGGTATACCAATATAATCGTCTAATCTTTCATGGTTTTTAGGTGCCTGAGATCAGGCCACATGGCTTGATCATGTTAACTCACCACTATGGGACCTACCCAACACAATGAAGAGATTTAAAATGGCCTAGTTAACAAGAACTTGACAAGTGGTATTATCTGAGGAAGGCATAACCACAACATAAAAGGGAAGATAAAAAATGTGATAAAGAATCAAGTCAATGAATGAATAAAAATTATTTAAAAAGTGATGACTAGACACAAAGAATTAATGAAATATTTACATTTGCTAAGTGCACCCACAAAAGGTAACTGGCACATTCAAATTAAAATGAGCATTAAAGTAAAAGTTTATTAGATGCATTGAAGCCACACAAATACATTTAATACTCAGGCCTATGAAAGATATATGAAAAATTTGTGCTAAGGAAAATTTACTTTTATATTACTCTTTCAATCAAATGAGTGCATTTTATAGCTTCCCCAATTTCAAGTGAGCCCTAATTTTCTTTGGATATAAAGCACAAAATGAACTAGTCTAGGACATAAAAGGAGTTACAATGAACAAAGGATAATAATGGCCTCTTTTTCAAAATAACATAAGCCCTCAGTCCCCTCCCCATACTCATTTACAAGATTGATAAAATATAAAGATATGGTATTTAATAAAAGTGCTCTAAATTTGAATTTTACACATTAGTCAGTGCTCTAAAAAGAGATGGAATATATTAAGTCATACTCTACCAAAGATGAAATCTATTTGAAATCCAAGCAATACATTGATGATTTGATACCAATCAAAGAGTAAGGGATCCACTAGATGGCAACCAAACCTAAGGTAATGCCATGTATTGACCTCCTAAAAGTTTTATTTATTAAGGGAACCATTGTTGGATATATTATACATAGTATGAAATCCAAGAGTTCCTCTGGTTATATTTCAAGTAGGGAATTGAAGAGATACCTTAGGATTCCATGTCCTAAGACTACCTACAATCAAGTCTCATCAATGTTTGGATTGAGCATAACATAGTAGATGGAAAGTTAATGCAATGGTTTGTAAAACATCAAAGGTTGAATCCCAAAGGGGCTATCTCCTCCAATTGCATTATTAAATTCAGACCTAGAATTACAATAGCCTTGGCCCTTTTAAATAGATTATATGGTTTCTCTAGTATTTTATAGGCTCAAGTTGAAAGGGTTCCATTGTTAGATATACTCCTGACATCTAACCAATTGATGGAACTTAGGGAAATTATAAGTGCATGATTAAAATAACATATATTCTACCTTGATCAGAGGCATGTAGATGGTAATTTATATATGATGTCCTACCTACTATATGTAGTGATGGCCATAGTTTACAAGCCCTATGGTCAAGAGAGGCACCCATTAGATGAATATTTGGAAAATAGGGTTGGATAATTTTTTTCTTTCATGTTCATTCATATATATAGGAATGAAATCAAAAGGATATGCAATGAGGTCTATCCTCATGGGTTAAAGCACATAAATGAGTCTCACTTGATGGCCAAGTCCATACAAATATAAAAAAGGGGTTCAAATAAACCCCCTTCATTCTAACCCCATGTGGCATCAAATCCTCACCCATTCAAGTGAAAATATATTATTAGCCTAAAATTTCCACTTTGGATGCCACATATTAGGGTGAAAAAATAAAATAAAAACATGTGGCTCTACATATAAATAGGTCTTTTTATGAGATTTCTAATAATATGATTTTTATTTCTAAATTTTAATAATATTTAATATTTATTTTTATTTATTTAGTAAAATATACTTTTTTATAAAGTGAAGTACCATATGTTTGATACACAAGGGAAAATAAGAGACTATGGCCAAAAAAATTGAAAAATATCATTGCATTTGACTTTAATGTCCTTGTACAATGATGAAAAAATCAGTCCATTTTGACATATGTGTGTGTGTGTGTGTGTGTGTGTGTGTGTGTGTGTATCACAAGGAGAAATCATAAGTGTCGATATTACCCACCCTACTCATTAAAAAATTAATTAAAATTTAAGTTTTCATCAAAAAATTATAAAAAAATGATCTTACACTACGTCCATGTTTTTAGGAGAACTTTCTAAGAAATCTTGAGAAAATATTATATTTTGAGAAAATTATGAGGAGAAATCAAGTACTCAATAAAAAATTTTGTACATGAAACATACACACTATGTATTTAGGTATTAAACAATCTATTTTTTTATTTTTTCAAAAAAATAATAAATGTAATCTACACTTAAAATGCAACATTTCATTAGTTTACACCATTTTTACATTTTATACGATTAAGTCACTATTGTCTATACAAATTGAGAAATATTCACATTTTCATTTTTTGTAATATTAATGAGGAATTAGGTCAAAGGCATTTAGTCTACTATTTTAACACTCCTCTAAGCATTGGGCAACATCAATATGTGACCATGTCATATTTTATTCAAACTAGTAAATCTAGAACATAATATAAATTATAGCTTGCACCTTTCAAGGAATGGCACCCCAAGAGAAAAATAAGGGGGTATCTCAAATCTATTCAGGAAAATAATAAAGTGCACATCTCATATGATCATCAGGCATATGATCATGATTAGATCTTTTTGAATGCCTTAGATGATTTAGAGGTATGGACAAAGATAAAAGATAAATCAATGTCTATGATACTTGCCCAAACCTTGCAATACAAGCATGAAGAAATAGAATAAGAGGCACAAAATGCATGGAGTCAACAATTTCCTATATCTTAACCATAAAATAAACCTCCTTCCCCTTTAACATAGCTTACATAGGAACAACTAGATGAATCTGGTAGTAAAAGAGAATGCAATCCTTAGCTTATGAGGGAGATTTTGAGAGGAATTTTTGGTCCTTACATCCCTTATGATTCCATAGATTCACACATATAGGTTTTGGGCACAACTATTACAATGGATAGGTGAGCAATTTATTCAGTTGAACAAAGGAAGAGAAGTTTTTTGATGACTCCTTTGCCTCCCCTTCCTACAGTTACCTAAGTAAGTCTTCTTAAATTCCTATAAATGGCTTTTACTTCCATTCCAACTGCTCTAGACTCTCCTCAATCTCCTAAGTCTCCTCAAGAAATCCCTATGCCTTCCACTTCATCCACTTCATCACCTTCCATTACACTTCTTACCATAGTTGTTCCTACAACTTCTCTACCATCTCATCTACCTTCCACTTCACCCATCTACACTATCAAAGGAAGCACAAGGACTCTCCTACTTGCTCCCAAGATCAAAACCTATAAGAGAGGCCATCATTTGGTCTCCATATTATAGGGGAATATACTTAAGAGGAGGAGGAAAAGGATGTAGAGGCTACAATATAACTTGAAGAATAAGAATAAGTTGAATAAGTAATATCTTTGATTGATTATCATTCCAAAGAGGAAGACTAGGAAATGGCCATTGCAAAACTAGATGATAAAGAATCTGATCTACAAAAACCAAAGCTTTGAGTCTAGACAAACATTAAGTGAAAGAAATATTATCTAGTTGCACACAAGAGCAAATCCAATTGTTTTTTGAGGTAGTCTCTTCTATTTTTTCTTTAGATCCTAATGTAGGATTACTAGCTGTAAGTTTACACTCAATTATTCCTAGGGTTGTATCATATAGCTCTATTAGTACCAGTGTTGATTCAAATATTCTTTCATCTCATTAACTAATATGGATTCCCAGGGTAGTCCATTTTGGGAATTTGGTCATAGTTTCTATTTTTAATAGGCCCTCAATTCGTAAGAAAAATTTGATAAAAATAGAGCCCCCCATGCCACAGTCATTGGCTATGCCAAAAGCAACAATGACTATGGAAATAACCCTAGGTCTTACTAAATTATTATCAAAGGTAACACCTATGAAAGAAATGTCCCCATAGGAGATGGTTGGCCATAAACTTCCTCAGTTCCATATCCAAATAAGTGCCTCCCTACCAACCACTTTGATTACATCCCTTCCAATGACCACTCCACCTTCTACACCTCATATCTTGCTTAGGAATAAAAAATAAGAGAACTTATTATTCCCCAATGGGTGAGGAAGATGGAGAATATTAGAGATGAAAGATAAAATTTGGTCTTAACTAAGCTCCCCAAAGTCTCCACTTAGTTCAACAAGGAAAGTGGGCCTATTTAGAGAGTGAGTAAGAGGAAAATGGTCAATGTGAGAACAAAATGTGAAGTAGAATTTGAACAAAGAGAAATTATTCTATTTATCCAAGAAGCGTAAGAGAAATCCTAATGACCCTACTAAATATGTTAAGGATTTCAACACTTTTGTGGACTCCACTTAGGTGGTAATGAAGGAAATGCACCAGAGTATTGAGGAGGCATTAAAAATATGGAAGCAAATACAAATTAGATAAGCTCATCAAGAATTTATTGAGATGTTCAGATTGTAGATACTAAGTTGTACAATATTTTGTACAACATTAGGGTTTCTAGGGTAGGCAATTAGGCCAATAAAGTAGATATTATTATACTATGGGATAAAATAAAGGATAAAGAAAGAAGATTGAATTTCCTGGTTCAATGTTCAAAGTTTAGTGCTTTTTTACAGTTGAATCTCATGACCAACATGAATGATTCTTGGAGATTGAACTATGTGGTTTCCAAGAGGGATGCTTCCCTAAATTGTCATAGATAAATGAAGTAGTTGTTGGGACTTTTTATCAGTCATGATAGTGAGGCACTATAGATTTTGGGAGACATGAGAGTCACAAGGGTGATCACCCAAGCTGGGGAGCTTATCAATAGACCCAATTTTGAGAACCTTCTCCACTCAGCTAAAGAAAAATTTATAAATAAGTTAAAGGGACTATTTATAAAACCAATGAAGAAGTATTGTAGTTGGTTAGTTTTTCTAAGGACCAGGTAACAAGAGCAGAGGCTCTAGTATCCAAATTAAAGAGATCAAAGATTGAGCAAGAAAGATTAATGGATGATGCTATCAACATTTTGAAGTCTTCATTACTCAATTTTGAGATTATAGATAAATATTTTGATGTAGATTATGCACTAGGTGAAGAGATAAAAGCTAAATAAACACATTCTAGGTCAGTCCCACACACACAATTGGCTGTTAGTTCCCCCTAGTTTCATGAAGCTCTTAGTCCTTGCCTTAGTTACAACTATAGTTACTCCATCGAATCCTTTAGTTAATGGTGCCACATCAACACTTTAATTTAAGAATGATTATGTATTTTCATGTTATCACCAAGGTGGGAATTTAGTTCCCAATCTATTTATTGTATATGCATATTATATTTTTAGCTAGAATGTATTTTTAGGGCATTATCAATGTACATGCATCTTTGCATGATTTTTGAACAAAGAGTTCTATTTTGAACTTGTAAATTTAAGCTTGAGATGAGGATTCCCCATCCAAATCTTATAAATATATGTAACCTCTTGGTCTCACAGAGAAGATTTTTGGCTATTTAGACTAATAGGAAATTTGAAAGGGTTCTGCTTGACTTTATCTCTATGTGCAAATATCTATTCTTCTCTAATTCTATGGATTAATTGAGAAATTCCATCATTATGATATCTTAGTGATTTGATTGTGTATGAGTTATCTATTTTAAATATAATCATTCATTTTTAACTGTATCTAATTTGAATATCTTTTGGATGCTTATCACAACCCCTCTTGTAGATGTCCAATAATACTCTGACAAGTAGACAACCTTTGATTTTTTCATGTTTGAGTATACTGTTTTATGGTTCCTTTGACTCTTCACTATATTTGATTTTTGGTGTGATACATTAGATTAAAATCAGTGTTGGTTTATATTCCTTGTCCTATATAAGTTCAAATACTAATATTGAAAGGCTTTATCCCTAGTTGTCCATAGGTTCTCTTTTCTACCTTACTTTTCTAACTTTTTAAAGATTCTTTTGAAATTATGCCCACCTTAGTTAGAATCATCTATCCACTCCAAGTATATCTAAGTTTACCAATATCTAGTTCACTCATGGTAAACAGTCTGTATCTCTCACCATTATCCCACCAATAGGTTGTTATAAAACTGAATTCCCTACAACATGTGCCTTTGAGTGAGTCTGTTCATTGATCCTAAAATGTTAGAGGCAACTTTGTTGGAATTTTTGGGTAGTGTATAAAACCCACGTCAACAACATATATTTGATACTTATTATCAACAACATCTATTTGTTGATGAATATTCATGGATAAGGGAATCTTAAAATTAAAAACGAAACTTCCACAAATTTTTTATTTTTTTTCCTTTTCTCTCAAAAATATTATTTCTATTTATTAGATCACACAGGCAGTTCAGAAAATTGAGTTCACACTTTATTTATCCATCATTTGAGAGATAAATTATCCTTTTCAATTCATTGTAATGAGAAAGGTGGACCATCATGAAATATTGTATACATTTTATTAGTTTTATCTAATTCTCCTTACCATGCATGACTTACTCATAGAGATAAATTGAGTAAGTTATTGCATGAGAAGTTTGTCCTTATTGACTATTGATATTTACTAAAACTTCATCAACACAACACGGTCATTGGTTTTTACTCCATTACATTTTATAATGGTGTATATCTATGGTGTGTCTTTGGTAAACATTTAAATGAACATTTTGTGAAAGGGAAAGCATGAAGAGAATATGAGGTTCTTCAACTTGTTCATAGTGATATTTCAGGGCCACTTCCAACACATTCTTTTGGTTAGGCCTATTTTGTGCTTACTTTTATTGATTACTTTTTAAGGTGTACTTGGGTATATTTTTTGAAGTAAAAGAGTTAATGTTTTCACTTTTGTTGACTATGAGGAATTTTTTGAAAAAAATAATCAAGTGTTTATGGATAGACAATGGCAAAGAATATGTGAATTCTTGCTTTATCAACTTTTGTGCCACTTATGTCATCCACCAACAAAATACAGTTCTATATAGCCCACATAAAAATGACATTTCTAAAATAAAGAATCAAACACTCAAATAAATGGCTACTTGTATGATTTAGTCAAGGGGTCTCTCTCCATTTTGGGCTAGAGCTATTAATTATGTGAATTAGCTATAAAACTCCACTCCACACAAACTAATCAATGTCATGATACATGAATAAGCTTGGAGTATTAAGAAACCTTATGTTGAGCATCTGAGAGTCTTTGGATGCACCATGTTGCCTCACATTCATAAATCCAAATTCAATAATTTGAAACCTTATAGTAAGCCTTGAATATTTGTGGGATATCATAGTGATGTAAAAGGTTGTCAATTATTGTATCTAAATACCCAAATTTGATCATTTGTCATAATGTTTGATTTGATGAGCATCCTCCACAAGCCACATCATCTAGTTCTACTAATTATTACATTTTTATATGTCTCTAATTTAGGTAGTACTACTAAGGATGACATGCATCTTGATGAAAATCCTCTCCTTCCACCACCTACCCCCGATCCTACTCCTCAATATCTTCCCTAATGAGCTTGTAATACACAAGAAGAAATTGGTTATCTTTGTGATGATCCTTATAATACTCGATATACCCAAGTAGATTACAGTGGACTCCCTCATTATTATATTATCACAACAAAAAATACTCAATCCTTTATTGAGGCAATTGGAAAATTATATTGGGATACAACCACAAAAAATAATATGGTTCTCTTATGGAGAACAAAACTTGGGATTTAGTCCCTCTTCCAAAAGGAAGAAAGATGGTTCATTGCAGATGGATTTATCAAACAAAATATGCAAAAAATGGTCATATCAAAAAATATAAATCACATAAGGTCACTAAAGGATTTTCCAAAGTAGAAGGAATTGATTATTCTAAGAACTTTGCTCTAGTTTATAAAATTAATTCCATTTACTTTGTTCTTTTGATTATTGCTTCTCAAATATTGATAATGTAGTAGATGGATGTGAATAGTGATTTTATTCATGGTAACCTTCATGAGGAGATATATATGGAATAACCTCATAATTTTTTCTAAGACTCATCCATTGTATGTTAGTTAAAGATATCTCTTTATTGCCTTAAGTAGGCCCCACAACATGGTATGAGAAGATGGACTCCTTCAATCTCTCATTAAGGTTATATTGTTTCCATTCTAACCCTAATGACTACATTTATTGACAACATGGTGAGCTTATATTTATTTTAATTTATGTAGATTATTTTATTCTAATAGTGAATTTATCTTCATTTATTCAAGATGTGAAGTCTTCCCTTCATCATTAATTTGAGATGAATGACTTGGGTACTCTACTCTACTTCCTTGGTTTAGAGATCACTCACTTTGATTCCAAGATATTTCTTTTATAACCCAAGATTTAATTAGATATTTTGGAAAAAAATCATGTCTGATTGTAATTACATACATGCCATTTTTTCTAGATTCAATATTTCAACCATGTGTTTTACATCTTTGGTTGATGATACCATGTATAGGCAACTAGTTGGTAGCCTTATTTACTTGATTCATAACTACTTTGTTATCACTTTTACCATTGTCTTAGTTTATCGCTTCATGTTTTAACCTAATGCTATTATTTAAAATCTACTAAGTGAATTTTTCACTATATCATAGGAATTCATACACATGAAATTCACTATTCATTAGGTTATTTTACAAATTAAGTAGGATACATTGAATCTAAATGGGTAGACAATCTTGATGAGCCCAAATATACTTAAAGATATGTATTTCATCTTGAATCTAGCCCTATTGTTTGGTTGATAAAGATTAAATATGATATATCTATTTATTCCATAAAGGAAGAGTATCGAGGAGTTATAAATACTACCACATAGACTATTGGATCCATTAGATCTTGTTAAAATTTGACATTGAACAATATCAACTTACTATTATTTGGTGCAACAATCAGAGTGTTATTCACATCTCTAGGAATCATGTGGAACATTAGTGCACCAAACATGTTGAGGTCCAAATGCACTATATTTAATAACTAATTTATGAACACATAACTAATATTTAATTATGTCGCATAAAGTTGTAGGTAGCTGACATCTTTAGTGAACCCCTCACTGAGTCCAAGTATGCTCATCTTCAAGCACTGCAAGGGGAAAAATAAGTTTCCCTTGGGGGGGTTGTTTCAGTCCTCCTTCCTTCTTGAGCATATTATACATGGTTACCTCCTTAGGCATTGTTTATGGGACCCATATCAGATGTTGAGCATCAATGTTTTTGCAGCCTCCATATATTACACTTATAGGGGGTGTTGGTATAAAATACTAATTACATAATTAGGAATTAAGTTTAATTAGTTAGTAAGAATATTTCCTATGATTTTCTATATTACTATTTAGTAAATAATGGATTTAAAAATGTTACTTAGTCAAAGTTGTACACCCACATGTATAAATACACTAAAGTATAATTAGCATACCAAATTGGACTTTAGGCTTCCACTTAAAACCATTGCATTTATGAAACCACCTACATTAATGTAACCATATATAGTTATTAAGCTCTTCAGGATCTATATAAGGAATCCTCTTCTCACCTATTTTAGTAATAACAAGTATTATGTAAATATTTTTTGAGATTTAATATAGAAGAGAGCTCTGTTATTCTAGTAAATTTGATTTGAAAGAATATTGTGTGTGACTCATTAAGAAAACATGGTCTTAGAGTGTAAAAGTGTTGATAAATATTTTTTTAATATCTCATCTGATATGTTTGGGAAGTTTATTTTTACTCTCACTTTGTTTTATGTTTTAGCTATCATATTTAAGTTATTAAAATTCAAATTTATGCTACCTCCATCAACTTGATTTTTTTCATAGGATAGGAAAAGGGTGAGTGATTCTACCCAAGCCATTATTATTTCATCCCTTAAAAGTTAGAAGTGAAAGATAATATAAGTGGGTTTTACATCCTTAATGAAATACCTTGGAGTATATTCATTGGGAATGCTTGGTTTCATATGTTTGTCATGCATGCGTTTTGGCATAATTGTAGGAAGTGTTTCCTAGCTCATAAGAAGAGGTACTGAATTAGAGGTGTTTCCTAGTCTACCTTTCCATTAAAAATGAATCAAACCATTTTTAATTAAAATAAAAAAATCTGTGTAATATTCATGACTAGTGATGAGAGTATTTGGGTCAAGGGTGCCTAAGTTATTTTTTTAATAATGGATTTATATGATGGAATGTGAGCCCCTCCTTATCTTGGCCTTAAGAGATGTGATTGTGGAGCTAGTAGATTATTTTACAGATTGAAATAGGTCAGAAAAAATTACCATATTTTATTTTATACCATTTAAAATACTTTTAAACATTTATAAAATTATTGTGAAGCCTTGTAATTATTGTATTATGTGAATAATTAAAGTAAAGTTTGCAATAAGCATTGGTTCAAATGTGAATAATTTATCTCTCTTATAAACCACTTAAAGTTAAGTTTAAATGAACTATTCAATGAAAATAAACACTCTATTTGTGAAAAAAAAAAACTTATTTTCTTGAAATCTCTAATTACATGTTATATTATGTGGAATAAAATACGAATTGGTAGTTGGCTTTGGAAGTTATTGAAATTCCTTGTAGAGCTTAAGGCCTTAAAGAGGGTGTTTAAATTTTTTAATTTTCATGCATGAAAAATGGTATCCAAATATATATAATACAATTTATCAAAAATTTAGACTTTACCATAAATCTATAGAAATTCATAGAATAATTTAATGAGCTGCAAAATAAAGAATACAAATGTTCAAATTTGAACTTATAATATTTCCATAAATTCTTAAGGGAAATACCTATTTCATAAGAAATTTCATGACACATTTTTTAAGGAAAAATATCTAAAAAATAAATTTAAAATGAAGCTCAAAATTCTATAAACTCAAGGTTTTTTATTTGAGATTTTTTGGAACAGTGGGATGTCTCTTATGAATTTTTGAAAACTATTTCAAGCTCTAGGGATGTTTTAACCACACGACCTTTGAATTTTATGGCATTGCACTATTTTTATAAGGCAATACCAAAGTTGCCCATATGACCACCCATGGGTGTTTGGTAAAATATTATAGGTTGACAACTTACTAGCTACCGAGAGTAGTTATATGTGACCGTGGTTTTTGTAACCAGTAGTTGCTAGACATTTTAAATGATGTCTTTTAGAGACCTAATTGATGATGAAGAAAATGAGTGCATCATCTAATGATAATAACAACTATACACATGAAAAGTAACATGCTAACCTTCATGTACTCAACTTCTCAAGGTTTGGCTAAAGATAGCTAATGAAAAAATAATAGGATGAGTGATATAGTGGTTTAGTTGGTTAGGTTGGTTTAATTGAGGCATTTTAATGGGAAGGGCTAGAAAGGCTAGTTGATCAGCTTAATTTATAGGATTAGGGTTTTAAGTAACAAGTGGTAAAATATGCTTGTGGTAATAAAATAATTCACTTACATCATATTTATAATTTAAGGCAATGAATTGGGATGTGATAAAATTCAAAGAATCCTCACAATGGAAAAGGCCAAGGTAGGAAATCTCTTGATCTATGCTAGATTTGGGATATTGGGTTGAAGAACTCTAGGGATTTGCTTATTTGGTTAGTTATAGCCAATAAATTTTATCTGCAAAGTGAATGTGATATGATGAGGCTTGACCCAAGGATAAAGGTGGAAAATATCAATGTTTTAGGTTATTGGCTTGATGGACTAGAATATGAATTATCTCACTATTTGGGCTTTTACTAGGCAAGCTTACTCATCAAGAGCATTTAGATGTCGAATATTGAGGTTTGGGAGAGGAGTAGAATGGTAAAATTCTATTCTAAGCTCTGAGTTAATGTCACTATGGATGTTGTTCACTAGTATGGTAATGGGAAATCTAGGAAATGTTTCTACTTTGTGGAGATTATCATGTTTTGAGAGAGTTATCCAAGAGTGAGGTAATGATTTTTTGGAAGTTGAAGAGTTTTTTAAAGCTTATTGTGAAGTTGATATGATTAGTTTTATGAAATGTGTAATTTTTGTTTTGAAAGTTGATTGTTGTCTTTTACTAAGGCTCAGGCTTGTTCTCATTTTGAGAAGGCTTTGGTTGGGCTTGTTTTTTGTTTTCAACAAGGATTTATAAAATGAAAGAAAACTACACTACTGTTAAACTTCAAATATTGAAATAAAAAATAAATTAAATATTTTTTATTTTTTTATTTGCTAGATATTTTAATGTATGCAATGCTTAAACAACCACTAAATTTAAAATAATAATACAAACTTGCTGATTTTAGTCTTTTCCCTTGATTTTAAGAATGCAAAATTTGCCAATGTGTCCTAAAATAAATGCTTTTATTTCTATTTTTTTAGTGTGAATGAAATGAAAATATCATATACAATTTAAAACTTGAACATGAAAATAGAAAACTAGGTATATAACTAATATTTTGTATATTATAATGCAATTTATAAAACTTTAAGGTCTAGCTTGTCTATGCAAAGCTAGTGTGCAAATTTTTATTTGTATTAATTGTTGTATGAGATTTATGTGAACTAAGTTTATATGTAACTGAATTAATGTTTATATATGATTATAATCTATGAATTAGAATGAATTTATTTATCATTCAAGGAAGTAAAACAATTCTAAATGTAAGTTTTTTTTTAGTATTGTGTATTTAAATTGTCTATCTGTATTTATGTGTGAGAGAGATTGTGTGCTATGAAAATTAAAAATTAAATGTTGTTGGTTGGAGGTAGATAAATGTTAAAACCTTAACCTATAGTATTTTTGGGGATATGTGTGGCTGAATTATGGCTTACATAACATTAAATAATATCTTGTCAAATTTCTCTATAATTCTTATATTGTTAAGAGGGTTGGCTTATGGATTAAACATGGCCTAAGTAGAGTATATATAAGAGGTAGTGGTTATTAGTTTAGCATCATATTATAAATTCTATTCATATTTCTTTATTGTGGAGGTTTTCCCCTTGAGGTGGCTCAGTCATATGTATCAAGTATTCTACTCTTTCTTCAATTACCATTGGTGTGAATTATCTAAGTAATTTAATTACAAGTGGTTTTAGATCATTTTATTGAGAAATTTTAAATAGTTTTTTTTTAAAGATCTACTGTAGTTATCATTTTGAGAGCTAAGGGATCGAAAAAACATAACTTACAATCTGATAAAAAATTATTATTTTTGTCACCACAATATTGTTCAAATTATTATTTTGATTTAAAAAAATTATGATTTTTCTCTCTTGTGAGAGTTAAAAATATTTGAATTAATCTCATAGAGATGATTGCAATGGTATAATCTATATATACACTTTTTTAGGCCCAAAAACCTCAATCTTAGGGTTTGTGCATGGCTAGTACTAACACTCACAACCATGGGAAAGGGAAAGACACTCCAAAATCACCTCAAAATGATGACATGAAATCCAATTTTTTGGATCCTTTGGTTTCTGAGGTAGTTCACCAAATTTTGTTAGATATGTAAAACATGGTGAAGAAACATGACCTCAATGTAGTAAAAAGGGACATTGATGATGTGAAGACTCATTTTTAAAATATTAATGTCTTATTAACCACTCTTACAACTCATATTCATCCAAATAATCCTACATAACTCCATTCAAATTATCAGAACCAAAAAAATAAAAACTCCAATAACCGGATTGAAGTAGATGATGCCAAAAGTGGAAGTGTGCAAATTTGATGGTAAGGATCCACTCACTTAGATCAATCAAATGAAAAATTTATTTGATATACATCAGACCTCATGTGTATAAAATGTGGTGATGGCATCTTTGTATATGAACATGAGTATTTCATTTGGTATCAGTGGTTTTATGTTCAAAAGAAAAAGAAGGGCCTTCTTATGAGTTGGTCAATATTTATTGATGAGATACAAATGCACTATCATAAAAATGTCTCTAAAAATACTCTAGTCACTTATAAAATTTGAGATAAACATGGCCTATCAAGGATTATATCCAATAATTTTAGATTCTCTCCTTATATGTGGATGACATCAATGAGGACAACATGAATGACCTTTTTGTGGTGGAATCAAGGATAACATCTAAATTGATGTTTCGATGTTTAATCCAAGTTTAATATGTAAATCCATAACATTAGCATTAAATGTAAAGAAAAGAGATTTGGTAAAAAAAGGGCTTTCAGTATTGGCTAAGAATGCAATGACCTAGTACAATCATTTCTTTAACCTAAAAGATTGACCCATCAGCAAATGAAGAGAAACGTGAAAAAGGATTATGTTTAAGTTGTGATAGAAAGTGAAGAAAATGACATGAATGTGCTAAGAATAATATGTTATAAATTGAAGGAGCCAATTAAGATGAATAAGATGATGCAACCTCATGTGAGGGTGAAGAAGATATAGAGGAAGAATCTACAGATTCCCACCCTACTATCTCATGTCATGTACTTTTAAGTATTATCACACCTCAAACCATTAAGGTTGTGGGTTTACTCAAGAAATAAAAGGTGACAATGTTTATTAATTTAGGGAGTACACATAACTTCATTGACATTAATTTGGATACTCATTTTAACTTTTTCATTACCCAACTCTAGAATTTTAAGTCGTGATTGTAAATGGTGGTACAATCAATTATTGTGGTAAATTCCATAGTATTAAGCTTGTTATGGGAGACTATATTCTATAATATCTTATGTTTGCTATTCGCATGGGAGGGGTAGACATTTTTTTTAGAGTACAATGGATTAAAACCTTAGGCATGTAATAAATATGAATTTATAGGAATTGTTCATGCACTTTCATTATGAAGATAGGACATTTGAACTACATGGATTATGGGAAAATATCCAGAATTAGTTAGTTCTCAATAGATGATAAAGATTATAAAAAAGGGGATAAAATATTCATAGTAAAATTATTCTCCATATAATTTCAATCAACAAATGTGTATACACATCATGATCTACATATAAGTCTTGATGACCACCCACATGTTTTTGGTTCCATGTTAAAAAGACTACCACCAAGTAGATAACATGATCATTTTATTCAACTACTTGTAGGTACTTAACCACATAACATCAGACCATACAATTATTTATATTCCTAGAAGAGTGAAATTGAAAATATGGTACATGAGATGCTAGAGGTGGTGTTATTAGACACAACCAAAGTGAATATTCATTACCATTGGTCATGGTGTGTAATAAAGATGACACTTGGAGGGTTTGAAATTAGAATAAATGAGAAGAATTTGAACAATCCATAACATGTATCAATAATAAATATTCACTATAAATTATGGCATGGCCATGTATGAACAATATGACCCCACTATATATGTGAGTTGTAACTTGAAAATCCTATAAGAAACTAAAGAATTATGCAAAGGACCAATTTTACATCCTCATTTCATCAAATGTACACTTATCAAAGTATGTAGCATGTATGAGAAATATAACATAGAAAAAGAGTCATTTGAAATGAATAAGTATTGTTTTGCATTTTGTGACTAAATGGAATGTCTAAAATTGGAAATATTAAGGCTTTATGTGCTTAGATTTTGATTTTTGTGTGAAAACTAGTAAATGATAGGATTGAATAATTGAAGATAGTAGTGGTAGTAAATTTTGTCCCTTAATAATAGATTATGTCCTTGTCATAAAATAAAATTCTATCAGTGTATATTGTGATAATAAAGAGATAAATGGAAAAATATGTTAGAATAAATCACTATTTTATATTGTTCAAATCTATAAAGGTGAAAAATAAGATCCAAGATGCAAACCATTTAATAAGAAACAAGGGCTTAGAATAATTAATCAAATAAATTTCAAGTACAAGTAATAGAAGAATAACATGATGAAATAAACAAGAAGATATTTATAATTAGTGATGCTACTACAAGCTGAATATCTCATCAAGGGGATGCATCTTACTAGGTCTTGTATCATCCACATTATCATAGCAATCTTATGCATAATCAACAATTTAATCACCATAGTTGTAGATAACTATTTTTTTAGGGTTTTATTAAAATTATGATATGTAAATGTGATTATATTATATATATATATATGTAAAACCAATAACTCCATATTGTGGTATCACAACATCTAATTTCTTTTGCTTTGTTATATGTTCTATATCATGTGCCTTTGCTATGATGGTACTAGTTATCTTCGTTGGAATGGTAATTTTGGAAATATTTTACTTTGTCTATTATTGATCTACATATTTATCTTCTCTTAAAATTCTAATCATTGCACTTTCATGCTCAAATGTGACATAGTCATGATCTTTACCCAATGTTTCCCTCATTGCTCTCATCCATGATCTTCCTTCTTTTGCATTACATTAATCTAAGGTAGGGTCAATGTGAAATATAACATAACATGTTTTTTACCCAAGAGTTACTAGAAGCTTGATACATTTAATGCAAAATTGAGGCCTAGTAATATTACCCAAGTGTTTATTGTCATACCCAAAATATTGGAGAAGTGTCATATTATATATATTGGCTTCCCAAAAAGATGCAATCTCAACAGTAGTGTAGTTATTTCCATCTATGAGGGGGTTAAGAATAAAAGGAACTATATATGATGAACAATTTTTGGTTATTTATTTTTAAACTCCACTTGTAACATTAATTTTTCTAGGTATATATTGATTTGGAACCTCTTATGTTAAGAACCCTTTCTTAAAGATATTGTTTTGTGTAGCTTGAGTTTATTTTCACTATTTTTCTTTTAACAGATTATATTTTTGTAACTTCTATTTATATAATTTTTTAAACTATTTTTGTTCTAATTTTTATTTTTTCAATTGTTCCTTCTCAATTTATTCTTTTAATAACTTATCATTTTGTAATTGTTCTGTTAGTAACGTTTGATTTTCAAATTATTCCTTTTGTAATCTTACTTTTTCATCTTGTTCCTTTTGTAATCTTATTTGCTTTAATTTCACCTTGTAAAGATTTTATAGGTCTAAATGTACCATTTGTAACATTTTGTATTCTAAATTTGATATTTGTTCCACTTTTACATGTTATTTAGAAGATACAATCATAGTTTGGGGAGGTTGCTCGATTGATTTATCTATTATGGGATCACAACTATCAAGGATACTTTGCATTTTGTTCTTTAAAGCCTAATTACTATCCGTATGATGTTTATGCATGATATGATATGAAAAATAGTATTTTTATATCCTTATAGGATGTATATAAGGTATTGTGATTAATTTTTTCTAAGCATTTCCATTATAACTTCACTTGAACTCTTATTATCGTTTTGTATACTTTTTGAATCAATATTTGTAGATGTATGTTACTTTTGAGGCATAAAATAGTTGGATGAATATGGACATGTATGATTAACACTAGCATGCTATGGATTCTTTGTGTATGTGATCTTATGTTCTTGTGTTGTAATCCTTGAATTGAAATATTGATTCTGATTTTGTAACTATTCTATAAACTTTTTCATAATTAGTATTTGATCTCGAAGGGCTTCATAAATATAAGCCTTAGGTCCTTATGATTGAATATGCATAAATAACCCATCAATATGAGATTTTGGAGGTGCATGAAGTTTAGGAAGGACATGTTGGTTGCCTCTATAATATGATGGCCTACCTCTTTGAGTATTAACAATGTGGATCACAAAATCCAGTATAAATTATGAGTGAATAATGGGAGTGGGCTGGTAGCTATTACAAATTTGAGGTTTAGGAAGAGAAATGAAAGGATTCATAATTTTCCTTTATCATTTATTAGACACCAATAAAATATGTAATTGAATATTGAAGAAATAAGAATTTAATAACATTTGAGGTTGTTCATGAGTAAGACATATAACAATATGGATGTATAACTACTCTTTTCATATGTCATGCTTCACATTATTTTTTTTGCCTTGATGGTACTTATGTCCTAGCATGGAATTTGTTTTTTTAGAGAAGTTTGAAGCCAAATATTATCATCCAATATAGCCATATATTATCTAAAAATAAAGTAACAAAAATCTAAAATTTAAGATCCTAAAATAATGGATACTATAAAAAATAACATGAAAAATATATTGTAAACAATAACAGGAAAAGAAATTAGAGAAACAAAAGGATTTTTTATGTGTATGGAGATTAGTAAATTACCTTGAAATCCAAGGTAAAAATAAAGTGCTTTCAGTGTCTGATATAAAATTCAAATTTAAAATAAAATGCTATCAATGTTAAATATCAAATCTAAGGTCAAAATAAAATGTTTTTAGTGTCAACTATTAAATCTGAGATCGAAATAAAGTTATTTTAGTTTTAGATATTAGATCCAAGGTTAATATAAAGTTATTTTAGTGTTAGATATTAGATCCAAGGTTAAAATAATATTTTTTTAGTTTTAAAAGTTTAGGCATTTATTTAAACTCTTGGACAATTTTTTTGACACAATGCTCAAACAAAAAAGTGGGTTCACCAATATATTTTACCATAATTTTTAATTAATGTGATGATTAACCGTAATTAAGTTAAATTGAATGGAACATAAAAAAATTTAGTAAATAAACTTTGACAAGAAGAACTAAAGTAAAATACCAAATTTAACAAAGTGTAATCTAATGAAAGAAGATTAACTATGAACAAAATGGAAAAAATAGTTGTTTCTATTCGATATCTAACTATGTTAAGATGACATAAAACTAAAAATGGAAAATATGAACCAAACCTACAATTTCACTAAGACTAAGACTAAAAATGATGAAGAATAGTAAGGACAACTTGGGACAAAATTGACTACCATTATTGTCCTGAGTTGGTTGATGTTGTCTATGCTAAAAAAGGAAAATTGGGTCATGATTATTTATGCCAAATTCAATTATGTTTTTATGTGTAGTTTGACCTTCAGAGGTGTGAAAAAGACATGCAAATCACTTCTTCAATGTTTAAACCCTAATAGGGCTTGTAATGACTAAATATTACAAAAATATAAGCAACTAAACACGGAATTTAACCAGAAGTAAAAAGTAACTAGAAATCAGAAACAACATAGAATTTGAAAGACAATACAATCTTGTATTCAAATCATCTAGAAATAAAATACAATAAAGAAGATGCCACACTCTTCCCATACCTCAAGGGCTTCCCATACCTCTAGGGCTCCCAGTAATTCTCCTTCAAGAGTTCTCTCTCTCAATTATGGTCACAACAAACAACTCAAACACAGAGTTGTTGTTCACCTCCACCAGTCAGTAACAATACACAACAAACAACTCAAACACAGAGTTGTTGTTCACCTCCACCAGTCAGTAACAATACTGCCAGTCAAACAAGTACTCAAAGTACTCCAAGTAGATCTCCCTTGAACTTACAACAACCTACAAATCAAACGATCTTACTTACCATGTAGATCTCCCTGATCTTGCAAAATCTGTAGATCAACCTGGTTGTACACACCTGCAAACCTAGATCTTACAATCGAAAGGATCTCTTCCTTGTCCTTAATTAAAATATAGCCCATGGGTCTCTTAAATAGATCCCATATAAATAATAATTAGACTTATAATTACAATAATTAGAACCACAGAATCAAGACTAAAATTAGTCTTTTACATGCAAACAAACTATCCATCTAAAATAAGACCAATTCTAGAAACGCATGCAAACACATGCACACACAAGCTATCGACATCAGTGCCTGTCTGACCAATGTCAACTGACCCATAACCGACATTGGTTATTGTGAACACTGAAGATGATCTATGTCGATTGCGCTATCGACGTCAGTTTCTCTGTAACTCAACAACCTCCTCCATGTTTGCATCAGTGAAGCTTTTAGCTCCACAACCTAACAATCTCCCACTTGGAGATAAACAACTGCACCTGTACCTATACCTATACATCATCTAATCTATTTCCTGGCTTGTATCCCTCTCAAGATCAATCTTGAAGACCAACCACCACACATCTTGTGGTGTTCCTCCTGTCATCCAAGTAACCTGCCATATCCGAATCTACATACCCATGTAGAGAAGTGCTTGACCCTGCATAACATGTTAACTTGCTGCTGGTCCCTCTCAGATACCTGAGAATCTACTGAACTACTTTCCAGTGCTTCTTTCCTGAATTGGCCGCAAACTCGCTGACAACACCCACTGCTTGGGAAAACTCAGGTCTAGTACACATGTACTTAACCTCATTATGTGAATTGGGACACTATTATGTGAACTGTCCATCCATAGGTGTGCTAACTGGTTCTGCATCCCACATCTTGAACCTCGCCACTACCTTATTCACACAATCATCTTGAGACAACATTAACCTATGATCTTCCCTGTCTCTAGGAATACTCATGCCAAAGAATCTTGCTGCTCCCAGATACTTCATGGCACACCTCTAAACTAACTTTACCTTTAGCTCATCAACTCCCTGCATGTGTGACCCTACAACAAGCATACACACCACATATAGTAACAGGATAATGTAGCTAATATTATCCAACCTGGTAAAGGAAACACAATGGTTAAACCTCCATTGTCCTACAACCTGCTCAAGACCATATACCCTGGCCTTCCATCTCACGTGTCCATTCTCTCTCTTCTTTGACTTGGGAATCCTTTCATCTTTTAGTGCTTTCATTCCAACTAGAAACTCTACCAAATCTCCCATTTGGTTCTCATTTAAGGAATCAAATTCCTCATTCATGCCATGCTCCCACTATTTCATGGATTCTACCTGCTCTGCTTCTTTAAAACTTCCTAGTTCTTGACCATTAGTGAGCAACAAGTAATCTAAAGAAGGGGAATAATGAATTTGAGGCTTACTTACACTTTCAGTCCTCCTCATGGGCATTTGACACCCCTTGACAGCTTGCTATCCACCCAAAATCTATTTTCTAGTCGACCCTAGTCTGCACTCAACCGATGTCAATCCCACCTGATCACCAACACCAGTTCCCTGACCAACGTTGGTGTCCACCTGGTCACTGATGCCAGTTCCCGAACTGACATTGGTTACCACCTGCATGACACCACTGACTCTGGTTTACACATGACTGACATTGTTACCTGCCTATTCAATGTCAATTCCACTTGACCAATGCCGATAACTGTGTTATCCTGTGAGTGATGACTTTTTACCTGTGAGCTTACCTTAGATCAAAACCCTATCCAAACTGCCCTACTTAGAATTATTTAGCCCCTTGTGTTGATCTCTGCCCGTCATCTTCTCCTAGAAAACCAAGGCTTTCCTGTTCTTGTCAAAACCATCAGATTTCCTCTTTGTGCAATAGACCCGATCCTTTCTTATAGCATGTGTTTCAAGAAACCTCACTTTCTTTTGTTACTTACAGAAATATCGATCTATGCTCTCTGGATCTGAACTCTTACCCTTTGACTCAAGAACATGCATCCCCTTCTTATTCATGTGACCAAGCCTATGAAGCCACATCTTCAAATCTACATTTGAAGTAGATAAACTAGAAGGAGAATCAATAATACAAGTAGATAGATAAAGAGTACCTACTTTCTTACCTCTTGCTAAAACAAGTGCACCCTTGGAAACTTTCCAAGAGTCTGCTGTGAGAGTTACTGTGCATCCCTCATCACCCAACTTTCCTATAAAAATCAAGTTCCACTTTAGGAGTGGGACATGCATGACCTCCTTCAACACCCATGTGTTGCCCGTTTACAATTTCAGTTGCACTTTCCCTTTGCTAACCATTTGACAAGGCTTACCATCCCCTAAATAAATCTCTCCAAAGTCCCCTTGGACATAATCATGAAAAGATGCTCTATTTGGGGTTGCATGGAAAGAGGCACCATAATCTAAAACCCAAGATTCCACTTTATCCAAGGAACATACAAGAGCATCTTGTGCAAAAATATTTTCAACATCTGCATCTTCATTTCCTTCATGCTGATCTTTAATCAA
Organism: Torreya grandis; assembly: GCA_037957365.1. Taxonomy (NCBI): domain Eukaryota; kingdom Viridiplantae; phylum Streptophyta; class Pinopsida; order Cupressales; family Taxaceae; genus Torreya; species Torreya grandis. The sequence continues at coordinate 897,263 of JARHVA010000012.1, forward strand.
CCTGCAATCTTTCTTTACATGCCTTGCCTTTCCATAATTATAGCAGATTACTCTGCCATACCTGGATTTGGATCTCTTGCCTATCTTTGCCCTTGATTTCCCTTGCTTGATCTTCTTTCTTTTCCTTCCCCTACTTTCAACTCTTAAAGCATTCCCTGATGATTCACCTGTGATTTTCCTGCAAATTTCTTCATTCAAGATTACACTAACAACATCATCAACTTTCAAAATATTTGAA